>LOEQ01003524.1:97250-114940 GCA_001685075.1 Bramus lutescens
CTTCTCTCTCACACCGTACTGACCAGGAAGCAGGCTGAAATTGAGGCCATATCCTTCAGATCCCCTCCAGTGACTCACTTCTTCCATCCAGGCACCACTTCCGCTTTTACAATATTCTAAAGCATTGTTACCAACTATGCACCAAAGGTTTAAATCCATGAACCTTTTAAACACAGACGTTTTACCTTTAAACCATAACACAGGGGAGGGTGAGAAGGTGAGGATACCTGATATGGTAGTTACTGTTCTGTTGCTGTGATAAAGCACCATGGCTAACTGGGCGGTGGTGCATGCCTTTAGTCCCAGCACTAGGGGGTCAAAGGCAGTCGGATCTCTGTGAGTTTGAACCCAGCCTGGTCTACAGTGCTAATTCCAGGATATCTAGGGCTGTTACACAGAGAAACCCTGTCTCCAAAACCAAACCAAACCAAACCAAACCAAACCAAACCAAACCAACAACAACAAAAAACAATAACAGAAAACCACCATGACTAATCTACTCATATAAGAAGGACTTTATTTTGGTGTGCTGTTCTAGGTGGGGAAGGTCTAAGTAGCAGGCAGGCATGGCAGCCAGAGCAGGAAGTTGAAGAAAGTTCATATCTTGAGCCACAGACACAGAACAAAGAGAGAGGGCTGGGAGTTGTTCGTGGATTTAAACTCTCAGGGTACTTCCTCGAGCAAGGTTACCCTGCCCCCACCCCACCACACAGCACCACCAGCTGGGCACCAAGTGTTCCAATGCCTGAGTCTATCAGGACATTTTTCATTCAAACCACTATGCTGAGGGAGGGGGGGCCATTGTCATGAAAAGGATTGGTGTGTAAGTGTGCTAATAAAAGGGAACATAGAGCTCAGGGAGAGCAGGTGTGCTAGTCAAGGTCCACCAGAGAACTCGAGCCAATAGCGTGTATATATGTACAGTTGACTTAGAGAGGGGGTTGTTCTGTTTTGTTTTTACTTGATTCATGGAAGCTAAGAAAGTCCATAATAGGTTGTGTGCCAGCTGGATACACAGGAAAGTCAGTGGTGCGCTGCAGTCTGGAATGAAGATTTGAGTCAGGGGAACCAATGCTGTAACTCCAAGGCCCAAGCCAAAGAATTGAGAAGC
Source organism: Bramus lutescens (assembly GCA_001685075.1). Lineage (NCBI taxonomy): Eukaryota > Metazoa > Chordata > Mammalia > Rodentia > Cricetidae > Bramus > Bramus lutescens. The sequence continues at coordinate 98,362 of LOEQ01003524.1, forward strand.
TGGGGTGCTGTCAATGTAATTCTAAGTGTCTAAAGACTAGAGAACCTGGTCTCTGATATTTGAGTTTTGAGAAGAGTGTTCCAGCATAAGAAAAGGAAGTGAATCCAAGCTTCCTTGGCCTTCTCTTCTGTTTGTTTGGACTTGCAATGGATTGGATTCTGCCCATTAAAGCTGTGGAGAGCACAACTTCATTAGTCTACTGGGTTAAACGTTGACCTCCAGAAAGGTCCTCACAGACAATATTTTATGAGTTGTCTTGACATCCCTCAACCTGGTCAAAAATGACATGAAATTAAGGGATTAACCATCACAGCTAGTTTGTTTTATTTTTCATGGAAGAGACCTGAATATGTGTGTGCCCTCAGAGTAATTATACAGGGGGAGGTTAGCAAAGGGATCATTGATGGGATAAACTCCCGTGAGGCAGTGGGGCAGGAGCACCAGTGATAAGATCAGCCTTTAACAGGAGAGGGACCCCTTTTTGCCTTTAAACTAGATGTAGCCACCAATTATTATTAGGCAAGGAGAAGAACCAGAAGGACGCTGGGTGGCAGATCAGAAGCCTACCACCTAACATTTGGCAGAGACAATCCACAAAGACAAATTAGAGTGGCCTGAACTTGAAATGTCTAAAATAATGAAACTCTGAAAGTGGCTTTTCAGGGGCTCTGACACACAATCACAGTGACCCATGATGAGACAGAAGCGACCATGGTAATCCGTGACCCTAAAATGGTACCACATGGTACCTGCCGAGTGCTAATGGAAGAGGTAAATTGTGCCTGGCAAACAGGGCCACGTGGGAGGTGCTGCTCTCCCAAGGAGGGTGGGGCACAGTGCTTCCCCTCTGGGGACTGATTGCAAGGCTACCTTGAGGGGGCCTCTTCTTGCCTGTTGCCATTTTTCTTCATTATTTCTGCTGTGTCACCCGTCATGTTATCAGTTTCCTCTCAGAACTGCGATAAATGGAGCCTCTCATGTGATGTCCTTAGGGGACACCTGTTACTTATTTCGATGATGGGCAAGCTGCCATGGCTAATTAAGAAAAATTGTGGACTGCCCGCGGCCAATCTGTCCTTCCTTGTCTGTTCAGCCCCATAGTCCTTCACCCCACATTGCAGCCATTTCCCTCACAGAGATCTTTCAGGGAACAGGTGACAAGGTACAGTGGGTACCCACCCTCCCTTTATCCCTAAGCTCCATAACCCACTTCCTGTGGAGCTATGTGGGGAAGTCATAACCGGACCCCTCTTCTAAGTCTCAGGCCCGGACAGGACATTTGCATCCTTTCACTTTGTCCCCATTCAGACACCGGGACACACAGTTTTCACCCTCATGCTTTGGCAGGGACAGAAAGGTCATTCTTCATAGCTGCTTGGACATCATGACCTAGATACCCAAAATAAACCTTTCTGAGCCTAAAAGATCCACTGAGTCTAGTTCAAGTTTCCCTAAACAACCCAGTCCCATGCTGGACAAATTGGTGGCTAGTTTCTTCTGAATCCCCTAGATTCCGGGGGAAGTAGAAAGGTGTGTGCAATTAATTCAGAGAGTTCAAAGAGGCAGTTGGGCTGCTGCAGCTCAGTGGTGGGATGATATCGGAAGAATGATAGTGGGCTCAGTGGACATCAGAATGGGGGACAGCTGGATATATATGAGGCTTTCATAACTGAGGGGAAACCAGATTGGGGAGGGCGCGGCAGAGGGAGATGGGTTTTACCCAGGACAGAACTGTCTTAGTAACTCTCCCACCGGCAGAACTCCGGGAAATTTTTGCAGAAATTTGTAATGTCAGGTATTGGTTTGTGGACTTAGGGAAGTCTTTACAGTCCTGACAAGGGAGGAAAAGTTTTTGGGATGTCAAGGGAGGATGGGGGTGAGGGATGTACAAACCCGGCGTGGTATACGTTGAGCTGGAAGTTGAGCTCATCCCAGCATAAAGGAGCCAGGGTGGCACGCGTGCTACAAATGAGGACTAGAAACTGGAGCCTGCGTCCTGGCATCGCGCTCATCCCGCCCCCTGCTTTGGCTGGCCCGTGCACGAAGCTTCCTGCCCTTCCTGCTGGTCAGGCTATCAGAGCACGGCCCGAGAAGAAATTACATTGTCTCCAGGGCAGCGATAACTTCAGAGCAGGCTGTTTTGTTCACACTGGGACATAGCGCAACCTCCCCTTTCTATCTGCGCTTTGATTTCACGTCGTACCTGCTTTGACACACAACCCAGGACAAAAGTCCTCTGTGTGTGGCTCCCTCCTCCAGCTCACCCTCGGGTGCCGCTCCCTGCCCCCACCCAACCCTGATACGCGCTCGGCAGAGCCCAGCCGACCACAGAGATGAGATCTGGAGTTGGCATCCCAAGGACCCAGAGGCTTCAGGAATTGCAAATGGCTCTGATTAAAGCCAGCAGGGCTAATCTGAGCACAAGTCACTACCGTACCAGAGGAAATAAGAGTTTGCTGGCTTTCTTTGACTCCTCCAGTCCAAGAAAGTAAATATTCACAGAAAGGAACAAAGAAGAGAGGGGGAAAGAAAGCCCCATAAGTGGATGTGTGGTGTTTGGGTTTCCATTCTTGCTGGTCAGGCAAGTTTTGAGGGCATCCACCATTCTGCAAGTGTATGCCCTCACCTACGCAGTTTCCTAGGGAGACATATCTTCTGGAACCCCTCGAAGGACCCTGGCGTTTGAAACCCATCTGAGGCTTTGAAGTTATCCCCACTCCTGTCTAAAGCAGCCTGCCCCCTGCTTTAGTGGCTCAGGCAAGGAGCGCATGTTCAAGGCAGGAGGGAAGCTCCTTCCCCTCCCTGAATGCTCAAAGTCTTCACCCAGTCACCCAGCTGTTGTTTGAGAGTACTGCTTTTGAGCACTGGCCAAGTCTTAACAGCTAGGCTGTTGGCTGGATAGGGTTAGTAAAAAACACACAGGGACTGTGGGATGTAGCCCCTCTGTTTTACCTTGCAAATACGAGGACTGGAGTTTAAGACCAGAACTCTAGTAAAATGCTGAGCCTGGCCACCAGCCCTTGTAATCCTAGTGTTGGGAAGATGGAAACAGGCCAGTCCCTGAGGATTGCTGACCAATCAGCCAGCCCCCATGGCAGACTCCAGGCCAGAGAGAGATCCTATCTCCAAAAGAACACGTGGGTTGTTCTCTGGCCCTTACACCTACCCACATCCATCCACACGGGAACCGAGTTCAGTGAAGAATTGACCTAGTGACAGGAATCTCCCTCCTTTCCCGGTTCCTGAGACAGAAACCCATCTTAGGGACATGAGACTGTAGATCTCAGCACAAAGAACTTGTGGTAGAGGAATGAGAAGGGCTAAGAGAGCTCCTTTTCAGCCCTTGCTAGACCCCAGTGAGCCCCCCCCCTTCTCCCAACTGTAATGATGGTTCCTTGGCCTGTCTCTGGTTATCTTATGATTTGGGGTGCCAACTTGATTTGACAGCCATGTTCTACCCATAGAAGCTGTCCACAGTGGTTCTCCCACAAGTCCAGCTCCTCCCAAGGGCCAGTCTCTGTGAGGATGGGTGTGAGCAACACAACACACAAGCCCACTCCGGATACAGAGGCAGGGTCCACTTCGATGATTTTCCTACATCTCCGTTATTCTGGAAAACTTTCTGAATGCCAAGTACTGTCCAGGTATCTGGTTTCTGAAGATGAGGTCACAGACGGCAAAGAAGATACAATTTAATGCAGGAGAGAGACAGAAATAATTAACTATGATAGAAGGCTGAATGGAATAAGGGCTAAATAGCAGCATTTGAAATGACTTCTGCCTGGAGATTCAATCTGTGGCTGGCTGAGTCCAGGCTGAGCTGCTGGCTACCCGAGAAGGATGTCTTTTGTCCTCCGGTTCTTCTGAACTAACTCAATACAGCTCAACCTTTAATCTCTCCCCCAAATGTCTGCCTTATTCCTCCTGCCAAGACGGCCTTGATTTGTTCTTCATTCAGCCAAATGACAATAATGATCATTTCCAAACGTCCGGTATTTTATCAGCCTCTCTTAGAGATGCTTATAGATCTGGGCCTCGGAGAAATAACTGTGTTAGTAAATGGGAGAACCTGCATTTGCTCTCGTTCATGGCTAGCCCTGTGTATTCTTATGGCTACACTGTCTTGCTTCTGTACAAGTTTTGGATTGAATTTACTCAAAACCACATTGGAATGAGGTGAAGTGTATACGATTATTTTTAAAGTCTCCTTTAAATTTTATAGCAATTGTAAGAATTGAGGGATAGTATCTATTTCCTTGTAAGTGTTGAGGCTTATCTTGTATGAAATTACAAGAGCTATAGTGGGCTGAATTTTCCAAAGAGCTTGTACATGCATTATAGCATTTCATCCACTTAAACACTTAGATATAGTCAGATGGTACCCACATTAGTTACTCCAAATATGTCATCTATTTAAATAACACATTCATGGAAGGCATTTTTCTAAGTGATTTACATATATTAATTCATGAGAACCTATAAGGAGCCATAGTTATGATCACCATTTTAAAGATAGGAAAATTGAGACACAGGAGGGCCAACTAACTTGTCCTGAATTATAGAACTGTAGAATGTCAAGATAGGATTTGAACCAGACAGCTGTCTTGTGGATCTTATGTTTTATGGAGGAGATCCCTTCAGTTGGATTTGGGTGAGATTTCCTAGCTGTGAGGGATCAACTTATTTTTTAAAGATTTACTTTTTTTTGTTTTGTTTTGTGTGGGGTGTTTTGCCTATGGGCATGTATGTGCACCATGTGCATGCAGTACTGGTAGAAGACAGAAGAGGGCATCAGATACCCTGGAAATGTAGTTAAAGGTATTAGCTTTAAGTTGCTGTGTGGGTGCTGGTAACTGAACTGAACCCAAGCCCTCTGCAAGAGGAGCAAATGCTCGTAACCACTGGTCATCTTTTCAAGGCCCTGGCAGCAGTGGGGTGTGTGCATCAACTATTTAGAAAGTGCCATGGAGGCAAGAAAGGAATCTAAGGAGAGAGAGAGAGAGAGAGAGAGAGAGAGAGAGAGAGAGAGAGAGACTAAACTCTTTTCTTTTTATTTACGAGCCTGAGCCTTTAACAACTGAAGCATCTCTCCAGAACTAGGATTTTGGAATCTCGGTTCCAGCTAGCTAAAACCCCAAAGCTTGCATGACCTGACTTGTTTCTTACTCATTTCCAGAAGATGTGCTACGGGAGTCTTGTGGTGATCAGGCAGCTCCAGGCCAAAAGGAAAAACCATCCTGCACCCAGTTTAGTCTTTGGGGAACCATTTTCAGCAGGGTAGGCTGTGGTGCAGAGGCTGGAGTAGCACTGAGGAGCAAGGCAAGCAATGTGGAGCCGCACTGGGTGGGGCTTCTTATACAAAGCGAATGCGATCATTCTGCATGGAAAGTCGCCCAGTGGGTGAGGATTGACCTTGCTGGCTTTGTGCTCTTCGGGAAGACCATTCTTGGTTAGGATGAGTATGTAACAGAGGAGAAGGAGCCCGGCTACCTTTAGGAACTTTTTCAGACAAACGACAATGAGATCAGGAGGAGACAGTCGCAGTGGCCTGGAGAAGGAGAGGAGGAGATGGACTTGAGGGTTTTCTGAGTCAATGGACGAGACATTGTAATGGATCAGGAGAGAGGAGACCCCCTGATTCCTCAAGCATTTGCCTTGGTGAACTTGGGAGAAGGGGATGCGAATAACAACGGAAGCAGGGGTTAGCGTGTTTCATTGGGATGGTAATTGTGTTGAATTTGTAAATTTTTGTCTTGAAGTGTTCCCAGAGAAACCTAGTTATAAGTACTTAGGAACTGTAGATGTTTATTATAAATGGTTAAACAAAAGAACATCTTTAGAGGATAAAATAGATAAAACAAAAGCCATTTTAAAAAGAAAAAATATAAGTTATAACAAAGAAGTACATGATAAAACAAAAATCAATATCTTTTATCATTTAAAAGATTTATTTTAATTTTTAAATTATATACATGTGTGTGCTGTGTGCACGAGTGCACTTGCCCGAGGAGGTTAGTTACAGGCAGTCGGAAGCCCGCTGATGTAGGTCCTGGGAACTGAACTCAGGTCCTCTGACAGTGCCATTCCACACTCTTGCCCTCTGGGACATCTCCTTGGTTTCTCTACCCACAAAGTGCTAGGATTCCACCTGGTTTCTGCAATGCTGGGAATCAATCCCAGGGCTTCACTGCGCTCAGCACTCACTCTGGCAGCTGAGCTATGCCCTCACCCGACTATGACCTGTTTATTCTCATAACGGCTTGGGAAAATCGGTATTCCCATTCATTGCTGGCCAACATATAGGTGAGAAGAATATTTACTGAAGGTAATTTGACAGTGTTCCTTTAAAAATGTTTGCACACCTGAGCTGAACAGTGTAGCCCCAAGCATGCTCATGGCTATGTGTTTATGACAAGATAAAATATAGGAATAAGGTTAATAAATAGAAATAAGAAGAAATGAAATTTTGTGAAGCCATTGAGATAATATATGATCATCTTTAGTGATTTGGGAAGACCACAGCAGAAAAAAAAAAAGAATTAGCAAGCAATCTATAAGATAAGATCAAAATATTAATGAAAAGAGATGAATTTTTTGGTGTCCAAAACTCAGTATATTTTCACAGGCAAATTCAGGAAGGTTCAATGCACATCAAACCATTGCAAGTGATTATCCCTCTGGAACTTGGAATTTCAGGGTTTTGCCTTTTAGATTTTTGTTTGTTATCTGTGATTTTCTGTAAAAAAACATGTGTTACTTGCATAATTTAAAAAAGTAATTTAAAATTTAAGTATTGGATGATCAAGATTACTTTTACAAAATGGAAGGAGTTGATGAGGACTGAAGTTTAAGGATTGGGAATCAGTGACTTACAGGTGACAGCAGATGACATCAATGGGAGCGGGTAGAGACAGAAAACAGGGGCTAGCCAGGCCTGTGGATAAAAAACTGGAACTGATTAAAGGGTGTCCAGGGATGCCATCCAAGAAGGAATGATGGGAGAAATGACCGTGGAAAATAGCAAGTAGTGTCCTCTCACCAAGACCGGAATCGAGGACTTCGTAAAGAAATGGTTCGTTGTGTTGGGGTCTCTAGGTAGAAGGGTGAAGGGCAGTCACTGGACATAAATCATAAGCAGGTCAAGAAGCCCTTAGCAGGTGGGGTTGCAGGAGCAGTGTATAGATGCTGGGGCCAGGAGGAGAATGCACATGAGACAACCTGGAGATTGCTCTTGGACGGATCTTGGTGGGTAGGAAGGCAAGTCTGTCGCTTTCAGTAGAAGCAGACGTGAACAACGGGACCATTTTCATACGATTCTGGAATACCTCGTAGGTTGAGCTAAAGCAGCTGTCATCAGGAAAGAAACTGAAGAGGTGAAGGAAAATGGGGATAATTAATTGGTCGAGAGTTAAGGGAAGAAGGAGAGGAAGGAATGTAAGGGAGACACGTGGCTTTGTCCCGAAAGCAGGGAGCATCCCCTATGGCTCAAAGTGAAGGTGTTTTGAAGGTGGGCCTAAGCTGCTTTCTTCTGACCTCAGGACTGAATGGCCAGCTGGTGGGTGTATCCCTCTTCTTTAAGAATGACCGCAGTTGAAAAGAGTTCTGTCAAGCAGGGTCACAGACCTCTCTGTGGCAGCTGTCACCTTGCTTTCGCAAGGGTCCTGTGTTTGTCTAAGAACCCTATTGGCTTTGTCTGGAAAGTCTTGTTTTTGAACTTGACTTCTACTGCATCTAATTGTTCCATGCAGCAGGCACACAATCAGGTGTAATAGAGAATGTGCGTGTCCTTGAATCTGACGGTCTTGCTTGGGGCACAGAATACAGTCAGCATACAACCTCCATCCACACTTAATTTATGCTCATTGTGATACAGCTGAGCTCTCAGACAACATGGGCCCACCGACTTCTGTGCACATCTGTCAGATCACTGAAGGAGCAAGGTGCTCACAACTGAACAAGGCCAGAACACTCTTCTTATGCAGAAAAGGGGCTCAGCAGTGTAGGAAGTACAAAGAACCCAACCGTAGCCTTTCTGCTCCCATCACTTTCCTGCTCTAGTGAAGCACTTAGAATGCACATAATGAAGCAGAGGAAAGGAAAAACCAGGGTGTGCACCGTTCTCATTCCTTTTGGTCCTTACTCACCACTGAGCTGAAGCAAAGGAGTGCTGGATGGAATGCAGGCACCACAAAAAGCCAAAGAAAACCGTGTTGTGCCGAGCCTCTCTGCTCTGGTAAGAACATATACAAACATATGCACAAGCTATCCACTATCTGTGATTCTGTGTGAGTGGCAACATGTTTATGTCTGCCTTTAGAACTGGAATGGCACTGCATAAAGATGAAAGTAAAATATATGATAGCAATTTTTAACTTAAACCTTAGAACAATATTTACTTCTGTTATTTGTCTTTTAAGTAATATAGCATTTTATTTACCATTTATTTGTTTATTTATTTTGAGATGGGGTTTCTCTGTAGCCCTGGCTCTTCTGGAGTCTGTTATGTAGACCAGGCTAGCCTCAGTCTCAGAGATTCACCTGCCTCTGCCCCCTGAGTCTTGTGATTAAAGGCATAGGGCATTACACCTGGCTAATTTTTATTGTTTTATTTGTGTGTATGATATGTGTGCACATCGTGACTTCTCAGTCACTCTCTACTTTAATGCTTTGAGATAGGGTCGCTCACCAAATCTAGAGTTTACTGATTTGTCTAGACTGGATGGATATCAAGCCTCAGGGATCTATGTGTCTTCATGTCCCCAGCACTAGGATTTCAAGATGTGTGCCCTGCTCCTGGCTCTTTGCATGTGCGCTAGTGATCCAAACCCAAGTCTTCATGCTTGTACACTAAGCAATTTACCAGCTGAGACATCTCTCCAGTTCTCTCTAAAACAAGCAAACAAACAAAAATTTAAAGACATTTTGGGGACCAGAGAGACGGCTCAGCAGTGACGAGCATTTGCTGCTCCTGCAGAGGACCCACATTCCATTCCCAGAACTAACATGATAGCTTACAACAGCCTGTAACTCCAGTTTAAGGGATTCTGATGCCTCTTTCGGGCACCAGGCATGTATACATTCAGGCACTCATACATACATACATATAAAAATAATCATTTTTTAAAATGAAGTTTTATGTATCAATATTTTAGGGTTTGGTGTGGGAAGTCCTCCTGTATATGTGTTGCTTTTATTGGTTAATGAATAAAGTTGCTTGTGGCCAATGGCTTAACAGAATAAATCCAGGTGGGAAATCCAAACAGAGATATATATTGAGAGAGTAGGCAGAGTCAGGGAGAAGCCATGTAGCCATCACAAGAAACAGACGCCTCTGCTGGAACCTGTGGAAACTTTGCTGGTAGGCCACGACCTAGTGGTGGTGCACAGATTAATGGAGATCAGTTAGTTTAGAATATAAGAGCTATCTAGAAATACGCTTAAGCTAGTGGCCAAACAGTATTGCAAATACTATAGTTTCTGTGTGATTATTTCGGGTTTGAGCAATCGGGAACAAATGAGCGGCCTCCGCCATCAAGGGTTGATTTTCTTGGTTTTTGAATAAGGAGCTCTGATTCACTGTCCCCCTGGTGTGGGGGGGGGAGGGCTCCACTAATTATACCATTGTTCTTGGCTAAATCATTGCCTCTTGTTGGAGGTCTTAGACAACTTTCTCAGTCTCACCTGTACAGGCTGAAAAGATGACAGACATTCATATACTTTGAGAAACATAATGTGGTCCTATGTGTTTACTCTGTTACTGAAGAAATGACCACATGGCTGATACGGTGGTTTGAGTGAAAATGCCCCCCAAAAACTTATAGGGAGTGACACCTTTGGGAGGTGTGGCCTTGTTGGAATAGGTGTGGCCTTGTTGGAGGAACTATGTTCCTGGGGGTGGGCCTTGGGGTTTCAGAAACCCAAGCCAGGCCCAGCGGCACTTTCTCTTCTTGCTATCTGCTGATCTGGATGTAGAACTTTCAGCTACCACACCAGCAGCCATGTCTGCTTGCCTGTGTGCTGGCGTCCTTCCCATCATGATGATAATGAACTGTAATCCAGCCCCAATTAAATGTTTTTCTTTATAAGAGTTGCTCTGGTCATGGTGTCTCTCAACAGAAATAAAATCCTAACTAAGATGGCTGACTCTACAGGTAAAGGATGAACAGTAAGGCTAACAGAAGACGGGGTGAGTAGAGAGAATGGAAGCCATGAGGAAGAAGCCATACATGAGTAGACAAGAGCCTGAGCTGTTTAAGTAGAAGGGCCTGTCAGAAGGACAGAGTGGATCATGGGACGGATGTGAAATGGGTTGAAACCAAGGAAAGCAAGACCTGAGAATTTCCATTATCGGGTGAGGAGTCCTCCAGAAGAATAGAGGTTTGGGGAATGACAACAGAGATCTGGTGGAATGCCCTGTGAGCCGGAGCAAAAGACTAGAGGGATTTGTGGGGATGGCTGAGGTCAGCAAGTTGTTGTGGTCAGGTGGGAGTTGCCATTGGGTGTGGAACCTCAGAAGGCTCCAGAAGGAAAGCTGCTGGCTCCAGCCTGAAGTGTGGCTCTAAAGGCCTGAAAATGAGAGTAGCTAAAATCTAACAGAGACAGGATCAAAAGCATAAGCTTGTACTCGTTCCTGAAGGCCAGGGACAAAGAAGAACAGCAACATCTCATTGGGAAATAATAGGATCACAGACACAAATGGGAGCCAAAGATCAAAGGAAGGAAAGCAATGGCTCTGGATTAGGCGTGGAGGCGGCCAGTATTTGGTGAGATCTGTCAGGTTAAAGGGTGGGCCAGCAAAATGTAAGGAGCTCTGACTGCAGACATCCTTCAACCCCCTCTGAGAGCTAGGGGTAACTGCCAAATGCTTATCTTTGCCCCCAGGGTCCTCCCCTACTGCCAGGCTTTCTGAAGACCAGCAGCCTCCCCCCACCCACACACACAGTGGTGTGATGGTTAATATTGTCAACCTGAATCACCAAATCTCTGGGCATGGCTGTGAGGGAGTCTAGATTGGGTTGATGTTGGATGACCCACCTTAGATGTGAACTGGGCCCAGGGCTGAATAAAAGGAGAAAGTGTGCAGAGCACCAGCATTTTAACATTCACCTCACTGATTCTTGACTATCCACAGTAACAGTAGCCCCTTCGCTCTGTTTTCCTGACATCCCTGCCATGATGGACTGAATCAAAATAAGCCTTTTTCCCTTAAGTTGTTCTTGTCACATCCATTACTATAGCAATGAGAAAATTAACCAACACAGGTGGCAAACTTGTATTAGAAATATACCCAGGACATTTCTTTGCTTAAGTCAAATTGCAAGTGGTTTGAGAGTTGGGGGTATAGCTCAGTGGAAGATCCCTTGTTTAACACACATAAGGCCTTGGGTGTGGTTCCTAGCACCACAAGTAAGCAATGAAAACAGAAACAAAACCAGTTAACAACATGGTGGCCAGTGTCTACATATTTTTAGCCCACTCAGCTCTCACATAGTGAGTTATCTGGTAGTCTGTCCCTCAATCGATGGCAGTCCTCAGTCATCATGGGCTGGCACTGTGTGTGAGAGCTTGCCTTTGGAGACCTTCAGCCGAGGCCACAGTATGGAGTGCCTTGTCCTCCTGGCTCCCAGGCAGCTCTCCAGTGTACTCAGCTCTTTGTTTCTCTAATACAGGGCCACTTCAGGCATCTGTCTGCTTCTCTGGGAAGTGCAGATCCTTCCTTTTCTTGTTTTCCTCAGGACCCTGTCAGTCTCTCCAGGGTCCAAGGCAGGCCTCCCTTTTCTTCCCAGACCCTGAATCCTAGGGTCTCTCTTCTGCTTAAACAATTCTACGTAATCTCCCCACTGTCCCTGTGTTTTAACAAAAATAATGGCTCCTGAATGTGTTGTTATTAACCCAGTGAAGCTAGGGAGACCTTAAAGGCACAAAAGCCTGGGAAATGGAGAGAAGGAGGTGCCAGGAAGGAAGAAATACCTTTTGTTTATTTGTGTTGAGCCTGGTGTTGAGATAAACAAGACACAAGTAATTTCTGAGTCACTTCTTCTGGTCCACTGACATGCAAAGCAATTGCCTTTCTGGATGCAAATTCCCTGCAATAGAGTCGAGTCTCAGTGGATTCCAGAGTCACTCCAGAAAAGAGCATAAGGAAACCGCAGGACTGCTTAGGTGTCCCCAAGGCCTGTCACTGCAGCTGGGACAAGACTGCTGAGCTGAGACAGAAGCTGACCAGGCTGTAAGCACTAGGTCCCCCAAGAAGTGGCATTCTTACTGTGCCTAGTGACCCGTCTGTAGCTTGCTAGAAAATGACATTAGGTGCAATGGCGGCGGTGTTCAGTCAAACAAATGGATATCAGAGCGTTTGCCTGAGGTTGAGAGAGAGAGAGAAAATGTGTTTCCGAGCCAAATACAATAAGCAAAGAGCATAAGCCTCCAGACTGCTTATTAGCCAAGGGACCAGGGAGTTGAGAGAAGGATTGGGGAGAGATGGGGCTGGAAGACGGTAGTTAAGATGCTCAGGGATCTGGCTTTTTCCCCCTCATTGATGCTAGGAGATGGGAAAGTTAACAAAGTCTTTAATTTTTGTATCAACAAAGCTTTCAGTGGTCCTTCATTCCAGCCTACACTCATCTATTACCTGAGCTTCTAAACCAAGGTCAGCCTTAGGAAAATACTCAAGATAACAGTGCTGTCACAGATTGCTCCTCAAATATATCCTTTATATCCTTTTATTTTTCTTTATGCTTTCCCTATTGTTTATTGGTTTGCTTGTGGAAGCCAGAGGTTGATGCCATGTGTCTTCACCGCTGGTCTACCCAGATATTTTTACGTGAGCACTCAAGATCCGAACTCATGTCCTCAGGCTTGAGCTGCAAGCTCTTTACCCACTGAGCCATTTCCCCAGCCAACTATCCTTTCCTATGTTTGCTTTATTCCCTTTCAGGAGGGAGAGCAGGTGCGTGCTTTCTGTTCTCTCCTTCTCAGGAATTAGTAGGAAATGTTTGTTTCCCATATGAAGTTTTTAAGAAAGGCTTATAAGAAGGAAGGAGAGAGTGGTTGAGGAGGACGGTTGGGTGTTCGGGCAGCACAATGACTGCTTTCTTGGACATGCCCACCAAGGCATGGGCAGTGGCAGGGTAGACAAACTCGCCAACAGGGTAAATTAGCTTGCTAGCGGTACATGAAGACAAGGGCCCTTGTCCTGCTAGTGTCTCCTTCCGGCTGGCTGCAGGAAGATGCCACTTACATCTAGGGCAGATCTTCCCATTTCGAACAACTGAATCAAGAAAATCCCTCATGGGTGGGACCAGCCGCTTAGCTCTACAGCAGTTTGCATGCAGATCCAGTCCAGAGCCAAGGCTAAAGCCCACAGAGGGCGTGAGCTTGCTGACTAAAGGGCCTCAAGGCTACTGAGTGAGTGGCACCTCAGACTGTGGGGACTGATAGAGCCAGAGAGAGGACATTCCTCAGTGGTATCACTGAATGCTGTGGACCAAGTCATCTTTGTACGTGGAAAAGAAGACTATAGAATAAATGATAGCAATCCAAAAATTTGGAATCCTCAGAAAATGTTTTAACCTTTGTATGCCTCAGTTTCCCCATCTTAAATCAAATTCCACGGACATGAATTTCATCTACAATCCAGCACAAAATTTTCTTTAAGTCATCCCAAATCAAATATTTCATTTCCCATACATCTGAGAATGTGGGAAGTAGATGTATGGGGAAGGAGATTCCTTCTGCTAGGGTTGTACAAAGGTCCTGGGGTTTTTATGCAGTACCAAGGCTATAGAAGGTCTCATATTAGTTCAATGAATACCTTTTTGGATATCTACTCAATAGCTAAATCTTAGCTCAATAGTGCTGGAGACTTAAAATTTATGAACAAAGTAGTTAATCTCTGGTCTCAAGTAGTTTGCAGTCTGTAGGGACTGGCAGGGAGTGGGTGATGGGCTTATGGGGGCAGGCAAGAGATGTCTAAACAAATGAGTCACAAGAAACAGAGGATAATGTTGCCAGGACAAGGTAAACATCGTAGGTTGTTGGAGCCCAGTTAGGAACATACCTGCTCCCAGCTCTGCTTTCAGCTCCAGAAGAGACAGGCAATGAGTCACAACTCAGAGCTCCAAATGCCAGCTTAATGGCTAATCAAAGCTCGACCTGAGGATATGACTCAGGAGCCCAGCAACAAGAGTTCTCCAGGCTGAACCCTGAAATTAGGAAGAGTTGCATATCTAATCTTTAGAAGTGATGATCAGTCATGAGTCGCCCCCGCACAGGGTAGAACTGTCACTGTTAAACCTTCTTGGTCCACAGCAGCAGGCTCCCACTCTTGTGGCATCCTAAAGAGAAAGGGATGAGCATCTTCTGTTAACTTGTCAATCACAGGAAAGAGGCTGGGACAGGAGTGAATTCCTTCTGCAGAAAGACACCTCGGGAAGTATTGTCCTGGTCTCCCTGCCATGAACAGACATTTACAGGACATTTCTTGATCTTGAAGATTTTCTGTTTGTCCTCCTGGCTTCCCCTCCCACACTTCATTTGTTTCCTCTTTTTCTTCCTCCTCTTCCTTCTCCTCCCAGTCCTCTCCCTCTTCCTCCTTCCTTCCCTCACTCCCTCCTTCCTTTCTTCATTTTTTCTGGCTGGACTGGAGTTAGAACCCAAGGGCTTTGAGCAAGTGCTCTCTACTCTGAGCTTCAGGGTAATCCCCAGCCCCTTAGCCTTTCTTGCTTCTTGTTCCTTCTATCTTTTTTAATATACAAGGATTTGAACTGAGTCATGCTCACGTGACTTGGGTCCCTCTGTTGTGACTTCTGCTTCTCCAATCACACTGGCCATCTGCCTGGGGCTGATTGGCTGGTAGAATTAAAGTAGAGGAGATTTTCCTAAACTGTAATGAGAGTGGTTTTTCCTCATTTGCTGGTGAAAGTTGAGATCTCTACTTGCTTCCTTGGAGGGGATCCCCCACTTTTCATACTTCCTGGGCACTGACTTGTGTGAGTCACTTTCTGCCCCAGATAGAGAGTTTATTTGTCTTCCTCTGCCTCCCCCCTCACGCCCTGATAGCCTGGGAACACTCAGCTGAGATAGTTACTGATATTCAGCAAACAGCCTCGCTTTTCGGACTTAATTATTTCAGTAGTCTTGCCTAAGGCTTGGAAATCAAGATCTGGACAGGAGATTACCCCACAACCAATGGCCAGGTCCCCTGGGGACCTTTCATCTTTCAGGTGGCTTCCCAGGGCTATGACTGGCCCCAACCATGCAGGATTCCTTTCTGGGCAGGCCAGGAGAAGAAAGTAATTGAAGGTTTCTCACAGAATTGGTATTTGGGCCAGCATAGTCTTTATCCTGTGAATACAGAGAGTGCTGAGGAATATTAACACAGAGCCTGGCCAATAGATGCCACAGCTTTCTCCACACTGTGACAACCCAAAATCTCTAGAGTTGTTGCTGAGTGTCTTCTAGGGCTGAAGGTAAATAACCCAGCAAGGAGTCAGTGGTTTAGAGTTCCGCAGTGTTCATGTGATAAATAGCAAGACACACACTGTCCTGGCTTGTTGTTATTTAAATGCTAATCTACCCCTCTGTCTTTATACCTTGTTCTTCTTGTATACTGTGTGTACATGTGGATGTACAGATGTATTAAATTATATTTACTCTAATGTGATTGACATCTTATTGAAAAATTTAAATATAATGCAAATTTTATGTTTGTTTATGTACAGTTTTATTCCCCAAAACACTGAGTGAACACAAAAGATGGGACCTAATTAACTGATCCCTGTGGAAAATATGAATACATCATAGCCACTAATGCATCACATAATACATCATACATAACAATATACATCATATACATATATTATCCATATATTACATGTACACATATCACATACATATATATCAGACATGTGCATCTATCATACACAGTTACACATCTCATATGTATACATCATATATACACATATCGCATAATACATTACACATATACACATACATATATCTCACATATATTTATCACATCTATCATAAAACATACATCTAATACATATCACACCAAATATGTATATCACACATCACATAATGCATTACATATATGCATATAAGTCACACATATCCATAACATGTACATCACACACATCTACAGCACACCTAGGATAGCCAAAACAATCCTACACAATGAAGGAACTTCTGCAGGCATCACAGTTCCTGGCTTCAAACTCTACTACAGAGCTACAGTAATAAAAACAGCCTGGTATTGGCATAAAAACAGACAGGAGGACCAGTGGAATTGAATCAAAGACCCAGATATCAATCTACACACCTGTGAACACCTGATTTTTGACAAAGAAACTGAAAACATAAAATGGAAAAAAGCATATTCAACAAATGGTGCTGCTATAACTAGATATCAACATGTAGAAGAATGAAAATAGATCCATAGCTACTGCCATGCACAGAACACAAGTTCAAATGGATCAAAGACCTCAACATAAAGCCAACCACACTGAGCCTCATAGAAGAGGATGTGGGAAGTACACTTGAACGCATTGGCACAGGAGACCACTTCCTAAATATAACC
>LOEQ01003524.1:146142-163123 GCA_001685075.1 Bramus lutescens
TGGGGGGCTGCTGAGACCCTGCCTTAGGATCTCATGGCTACTGGTGTCAGGACTGGGATCAGATGTATTTCCTTCTGCCTTTTTATTTTCTCAAAGAGCCAACTGGGTGACTCTCCACCAACCCTCGGAGTCCTTATGAAAGAAGCCCCCAAATTATTATGGTCTGGGCTGTCCACTAGCGAACTTGTCACTGTGTCAAGTGTGAGGGGGGCATGATACTTCCTCAGGCTTGCACCAGTCCCCACCTCCTGTCAGCAAGTAAGGATAGTTGGTGGCTATTGATCTGTGTGAAGGATACTTCAGGGGAAGCCCTAGACACTCCAGATCGAGCAGTGATTATAATTCCTTAGTATAGCTGAAGAAATGAGCCTCTGAAGGTCAAATTATGTACTCAGGTAAACGGTTGTCCATCCCCAGTGGTGGAATGCCACAGGATGACCTTGATCCTTCTGCTTGTACCCCATAGATGAAGGGATGGCAAGCATGCACGATACCTGGTGTGTGCACGGTTGGGAACTGAACTCAGGACTTCATGCATGCTAGGCAAGCACTCTCTTCAGGGTGACCTTCCAAGGCCTAGAGCCCTCTTCTTGACCCCTGGCCTCCAGTCCACATTCCTTCCACTTTCCATTCTAGTTTCTTTCTTCTCAGCAACATTAAATGCCTCCATATCACTCCTGGTATGCCTGGTATCATCTGACGTTTTAATCTTTACACATATTAACCTGTTCGGTGGTCATAGCAGTGGACAGAGGCAGGGTTCATCATTGTTCCCAGTTTACAGAGGAGGGAGGAGGGGAACAGCAGGGTTATGGGGGTGTGCTATGGGCACACCTCAGAGCTGAGCACAGTGCCTGGCTCGGAGTGAGCTTGAAATAAAGCCTGGAGAAAGAAATAGTTTGTTTAGATCCCCATCTTGATGTTTTAAACCTGGCCCTTCCAGCCCTAAGTTGTCTCTGCTGTTGCTTTTTAATTTACCTCTTCCCTCACTTTCAAAGGCTAATTTAAATCTTACTTTTCTCTTATTATTATACATGCACCTTGATGAAAAACTTAAGGGAAGACTTGGCAGGACATAATGAAAACCTCAGACATGTATTCTCCTTTGATATCACATGTTTAGTGGTAGGAGGATATCCTAAAGAAGTGAACATATATGTGAAGAGAGAGGGACATATTAGACACTTGCCTCTGCACCCAAGTGGAAATCTCTGAATCTATAAATACACATTTCCTTCTATGCTCATACAAAAGGAAACCTGGTAGTCATTACCAATAATGAAGATATATAGCTATTGACATAAAAAATTAAGTGAAATAAGTAGGTTATAAAATAGTACACCCAGAATAATTTGATTTTTATTAAAATTGTATGAATATAAATACATGCATCGAAAAGTGTCCAAAAGGACATATATCAAACTGTAGCTAGCAGTTATCTTCAGTTGGGGATTGTAGGTGATTTTTATTTTCTTCTTTTTGTTTATTCATTTTCTAATTTTCAGCAAAACACTTTGAAAAGAGAGGAAGATGAATGTTTTCTAAGAAGTAGTTTCTGCCTAACTCCTTCTTTCCTTCATCCTTAGATTCAAGGGTCCCACTGACTGCTTAGTATCTGTGTTATTGACTGTAAGGGTCTCACATTGCATCCACAGAGGGTGTGGGTGTGTGTTTTGTGGGTAGAATTACAAATGTTAATATATGTACTATTCCAGTGATGGTTGATGACTTTTAAGCCATATAATGGGCACTTCATATGAAACTCTTTACAAATCTCAGGGTTTTATGCCCCCAGCCCCCATCTGGGGTAGGGCATACATACATATTACTACAAAATATTGTACACTGGGATGCTTACATTGTCCCTCTCTGGCTCCTCTCATTTCTATGAGGTAAAAAAGTGACGGGTGTTGAATTTACCTCTCTCTTGGGGGAAAAGGGGGGGATGAAGCCATTTCCCCAGGGCTTGGCAAAAGCCCAAATTAGCCCATGAAGCCAAAGGCAATCAATTACTCAGAGACCTCTGAGGTCAGACCCTGGCCTGCTCTGGTCACCCCCTTGACCTGCATAATGGGGCACAGGCAGTTATGATTCATGCAGATGCTGGCTGCGCTGCTGACAGTCTGATCTGAAGAGGCTCCACAGTTGGAGCTGCACAGGGACAGCTGGGGCCATGTGCTGGAGAGTCTGGTAGGGCAGAAGTCTAGAAGGGGTTCTTAGAATCAAGACTGGAGACACATGGCCGCCTGAGCCCTCTCTCATCTGTGCAGTGGGAACCCTAGGGAGAAATCTACAGCCATTACCCAACCAGACAGAGCAAAAAGAAATGAGTTTGAAGCACCAGAAGGCAGACTTAGATAACAATAATGAAGTGAATGGCTTGGACAGCAACAGTTGCAATAATATTTTCCATTTGCACAGAACTCTACTGTGCACAAAATGCGCTCACATATATGACCGTATTTGACCCTTACAGCAAACCCAGGTCTTTACCTAGATTCTCACAGGAGAGGATCGGAGAGATGAACTAACTTCAGAAAGTCATATAGCTGATAAGAAGCCAAGTGTTCTGATTCCAGTATACTAAGAAGAGTGGAAACACATGGTGTTGAAGGCTAAGGGGATTCACAGTTGTGGCTAAAAAGTAGAAGACTCTTGACTGTGTTTAGAGGAAGTTCAGACAGAGAATCTGGCTCGGAGAGAAATGCAATGACTCTTTGAGAGCCCTTGGTTAATCCCAGGGCAGCAGTCAGGTAGGGCCAGGGCTGTGGCCCATAGAGTATATGCTTATGCTTCAAGCACATGATCTGGCTTCTGTCATTAGATTCAGGTAGAGTGATGGGTCAACCATGGACTTCTCTGCAAAAGTTTTATACCAGACCTCCTCGTTGTTCAGTGTGTGGATGGGGGCATGACAGATTCTATGAAGATCTAAGGTTTAGGGAGAGTCACCTTGGTGCTTGAATTTAGAAAGAATCTCAGATGTCCTGGAGCCCCATGAGCTGTCAGGGGAGGGGTGCAGGCAGACAACCAGGAAAACACCTTCTCCAGCCTTCTGCAGACAAAGAGGGAACACCTTAGTGTTTATATCTTTGCCAGGAAGGGCTCTAAACGTAAAAGATTGAGTGGATTTTCTTGTTTCCTTCTCAGCGTGGTCCAGAGGATTCTGTAAGTCTCTCAGCCACTCAAGTTGTTGCCCTCACCCCTAGTAGAATGCTTCCTGGCCTGTGAGGTGATGATAGAGGCTTTGAGAATCTCAGGAATTTAGCCAGTTTCAATTTCAAGTTCTCATAGTCTTTGCTTTGAGACCACTGATGCCTCCCTGCTTGGTCCTAAGCACTCATCGTGCTTCAAGGAACCGTATTTCTCACAGAATTGTCAAGACATCAGAATCACTCCAGGCATTTCAATGGGAATGACTTCATTCTGGGCACTGTTTAAACAGAAGTTTATTGCTTGGGCCTGAGCAAGGGAAGGGGAGAGTGCGTGAGTATTCAAACCTATAAGCATCCAAGAGCTCCCTTCAGAGCTGGGACCTAGACCACAAGGAGGAAGCGCCTACTGCCTGCTGCTGGGAGCTGGGACATTTTAGGGGGCTGTGGTGAGGCTGATACCCAAAACAAAGGAAGTTGGATGTTAGAAACTGCTATTAGGGAACAGAAATTCTGGGCTGGCATGACACCGCCTGAAGAAGCCCGTGAATCCAAAGAATAAATCCCTGCTCTATTTTCCCTGTCTCTCCTTTCCCCTAGCGCAGGACCAAACAAGTGCCACCATCTGGCAACGGAGAAATGCAAAAGGCAGCATTCAGCATCACAAGGCAGGACCAGAAAAGGGGTCTGGAGTCTAATAGCCACCACTGAGCTTTACTCTTGGAGGGTGCGTTAATGGCTGGTGGGGGTGGGAGACCATTTCCAGAAAGACAGAAGGAGCCCTGGGAGGCAGTTGGCTCTGTAACTCCCAGGTACTTTGCTGGCTCCTGGAATCACCGAGTGTGATCTGCCAGTTCTTAACTTTTCAGGTCCTACGTTATGCCCTCTCTTTAAATCTGGGAGGGTTTGGAGCACATCTTCTTTAACCCTTTGGGGATCATCTTGACTTTTTGTCCTTTGCCCTGAACTGAGCAAAGCCCGCTTCCAAGTGATAGGAAAAAGGATGATTGGAGTGTTGAAGAATAACGGCAAGATATTATCAATGTAGCCTGAGATTGTGTCATATAAAAAATAAAATACACACCAGTTAATCAAAGCACTACAGACACTTTTAAGCAATCCCACTTTGGCTTTGCATAACTCCACATACTGCCTGCAGTGCTCTTGTCTACCACCAGAGACCATAATATACATCAAAAATTCTCCTTTAAATTTATTTTCAGTAAAGATTGCTCTTTTGAACTGCGGCAGTGGAAGCTTAAGGGTACAAAATCTCTCGCCTTTTTCTCTCTCTTTTGCTACCTTCTCTGTCTTTCTCTTTGGTAGGGCAGTGACTCCAGGGCNGGGGATGAGAGCGGCGGTGGGTTCCACATATCTGGTCAAACCTTCTGTCCTTTGCATGGATCAGTTCCTCTCATCTGCCTCTTGATTAAGACATTAAAGCTGGAAGGTGAAAGAAGGTTGAGCTGCAGCAAGAGAGGGTGAGGAGCAATCCTTCTCCATGCACTTTGGAGAGACTCTCTGGTCGCTGTACCTTGGGATGGTTTTTGGACTATCCTGACTGGGATAGTGCACACTTAATAATACTTTCTTAGAATTCTGGATTTTGTAGACTGTACAGCCTGGGTATCTTGGGGGTTATTGATGAGAGGCTTTCACTAAGATGGGAATCATTTTGCTGCCCTGAGCAATATGACAGTAAATAGGAAGTCTCCTCAACTCACAGGCAAGATAGTACATTTTATTTAAATTTAAAACATCTTATTATTATTCCTTTCTTCCTTTTTATTTTATTTTACTTTGATTTTTCTGAGACAGGGTTTCTCTGTGTAGTGCTGGCTATCCTGGAACTTGTCCTGTAGACCAGGCTGCCCTCGTTCTGATCTGCCTGTCTCTGCCTCCTGAGTGCTGGGATTAAAGGTGTGTGCCACAACGCCTGATTATTATTCTTGTGCATGATTGTATGAGGTATGTGGGTCCGTGAGCACAGGAGGTCAGGTGACAACTGCGTGGAGTGATTCTCTCTGTTCACTTTTATTTTTATTTTTTAGGATCTGAGAATCAAACCAGGCTTCTGTGTAGGTATCTTTACCCACTGAGCCATCTTGCTGGCACAAGAGAGTTTATTTTAGTCCTTAGTCCTTGTCTGCTGAGATGAATTACTTAATAGCAGTGTGACTTGATTTAAATTTGTACTGTGGGTAAATACATATAGCATAAAATTACCACCTTAATAATTTTTAAGCACACACTTCAGTGCTGCTAAGTCCACCCAGTGTTAGGTAGCTGTCACTACCACCTGTCTCCCGTGTGCTTTCTGTTTACCTGAACTGACTCTGTCTTTTTAGGCCAGTTTCTCACCCCCATTCCCTCCTGACCACTACCCACCCAGTTTTTATCTCTATGAATTACACTGCCCTAGGGACCTCACGTGTGGGGAATCATACTGTGTGTGTGTTTTGTCACAGGGTTCCCCAGGCTAGCCTTGAATTTATCTTGTGGCTACGGATGACCTTGAACTCCTGAAGTTTCTGTACCTATCTCCAGTGCTGGGATTGTAGGTGTAGGTCATTACTCCTGACTTCAGTGTTTAGCTTCTTTCGCCTCATATGCCTTTTGAAGTTCATGTTATAACATGTGTCTTTGATGGTTGTTTTTATACTTGATACATGGAGAATCTCCAGCTCATACACTCTGGTTCCTTGCCCTGTTAGGTGAAATCTGTGGGGGCGGGGTGCGGAACACACCCTCGGACTCTTACCATGAAAGACTCTTACATGAAGAGGTGAAGAGCATCTTAAACAGATGATTCTGCCCTAGTTAGAGGACATCACACACCACCTCTGAGCGGAAGGGGTCCAAAAAGAGAGCAGTTCTCCTCCACAGTTAAAAAGGGAAGTATATATCCTCCCGACATGTGTGGGCTGTTTCATTTGATCTTAACAGTAATTCTAATCTAGATGCAGGCAAGTCTCATTTCCTCCACTTCAGTTAAGGTCAGTGAAGCCCAAAGTGTAAAGGAAAACAGCTCCTGAGCAATACGAGGGAGCCTCTTGTCCTCAGTGTCCAGGTCCAGTCTGTCCCACATCTGGTCTGTGTCTTAGGTGTAGAACAGACCTGTTTATGTTTAATTCCTTATCCAAGGTTTGCTCGATAGTCCCTGTTTATTTGGATTTACGACTTTGAACCAGAAGTCAGCTATGTGAGCCTACGGCATCATGTTCTGGAAAAGCGAAAGTGCTAGATGTGCTAGGTAGATACTGTCAGAGCTGAACTGAGGTGGGGGATGAGGGGATAAGGGTGGGGGAGATGGAGAGNGGTGGGGGATGGGGTGGGTGAGGCCAGAGTTCCAAATAGAGCAATCAACTACGCTAGAGAAAAGCTCACACCTTCAGGGCTGCCTCCTTGGCAACCAAGGGATCTTTCGTTGCACATAAAGCAAGTCTATTGAGCAATCTTAATAATAATTGTCCTCCCACTTGTCCTGAAGGTAGAGGGAGCGTAGAACAGCTACAGTCCCCTACGTGATACCTGAAGAAGACAAATGTGTTGTGAACCCTCCTTTACTGCTGGCTTAACCTCCCAATCTGGAGATTCTGGGGAGTAGAGAAGCTCCAGGTGTCCAGCTAGAGCCAGCTTAAGAGCAAGGGCCTTGTCCCCAGGGGTCCCCAAGAGATGGATGAAACTTAAGAGGAGCAAGCTGTTCTCCATCTGCTGGCCCCAGAGGTCGTGAGCTCACAGATGGTGCAAGACAGGTGAGGGCAAAGGGCAAGAGGGCAGGATGGCAACTAGAACATCAGAGGACTCCAGACGTGCTTGCTGCAGCACGCCTTGCCCGGCTGTCTTTAGATCTCCCCAAAGGCACACAATCCGCCCATAAATACCCAGCCTTATGTAAATAAGCATCAGGCTCTACAGGGCTCTCTTGCCCTGACTTGTTGACATGGGAAATGTAGATGTGTTCCTTTAAGGGGGTCTTGTCTAGGAACTACAAAGAATATCCAGGGCTAAGTGGTAGTTCAGGAGGCAAAGTGTTTATTTTACAAGCACAAAGATCTGAGTTCGATCTGCAGCACCTACCTTAAAAAAACAGGCACAGAAGCACATACCTGTAATTCCAGCAATGGAGCAGGGAGGGGATGGATCCCTGGGACTCCCTGTGCAGCCAGCCTAGTCTATTTAGTTTCAAGCCAGTGAGAGGTCCTATCATTAAAAATAAAAATAAAAAAATAATAATAAGGGGTTGTACCTGAAGAACAATACCATGCCTTGTGTCCATGAACACACACAAATTCATGTACATCTGTACACACTAGTGAACATGCATGTTCTATGCATGCTATGCATGCACATACACACATACAGAAAGAAAGGGAGAGAGAGAGAGAGTTGTGACACTGGGGTGAACAGCCACATGGTGTTAGGATGGGGTAGGGAACAGGGGAACATGCTTCCTAAAGTTTTTCCCATGGGATGCAGAAGCCTAGGTGGAGATGCTGGCTTCTAGGTGGCAGTACAATTGGGACCAGAGGACACCATCTTTGCTCGTTTTATTGGCCACCTGGTTCTCTGGAAGTCCTGGCCTGAGACTCTACAGCATTCTTTCAGCTGCCCCAGCTGCGCATTCCTGAAAAGCCCACACTTTGGTGAGGCCTCTCCCAACTCAGACATGAGTTCCGCCAGCTTATTTTAAGTCTCAAACTCTTCCTGGGAGGGGAATCTGACAGGGAAAGCCACGCTTCCCCCACGCGCTGTGAAGCAGCTCTGGACCCAGGCCAACAGCAACAGAGGCTCCCTCCAGCTTGCTGACAACCTCCTCCAACACCCTGACAGAGCCAGGAGCAGCTGTGGGCCCTTCTACCCTTCACTTGTGCCCAGAACAATGGAATGTGTAGCAGTAGCAGCTTGTGTGCCCATTGAGATGCCACTGAAGGCCGGAGAAGGGGTCAGTGGGCATGGATAGGAAGCCCTATTGTTGCCTCTTTCTGGAACTCAGCCTTGTTTTGTAAGACACACTAAATCGGTGTGGGAGGCTACACAGTCCTTTGAGAACTCATGGATCGAGGGGTGTCGCAGCGCCGGCACAGGCACATTCAGTCTGATGTATTTAAACTTTTTAATAATTCATGTGGCCATTCCCCCATACCCAGCCCCACTTGCTGCAGGATCCCAGAGACTCTTAAAAGCTTTCTGATTCCTCAGCCTCATCCAGCATCCTCCTAAAAGGTTCTCCACTGGCCTCTCAGCAGCCACAGCTCCTGTGCTGATAAAGAAGAACTAACAGTTCCAGCTGGTTGTCATTGAAAAACCATTTAATATTTCTCAGAGCCAGGAGCTGAACCTAATGGGACAAAGTGGTCCCCCCCCAAGCAGTTGGGGAAAAAAACCATTGACATCATATTAATAATGTCAAGTTTTATTGGCCCTCTCATTTGACACGATATTAAACTTTGCAGACTCCATCTCGAAAGAGGTACAGGTTGTTAAAATGTGAGCGTCTTCTGAGGTGAATGGAGAGAGGGGGACAAGATGGGGCATAATAGTGCCTTCTTCCTGTGACTTCCTGTATCTTCTTCCCAGAGACTACTAGTGCTGACAGCTCAGTGGCACATGAAGCTCTGGAGCTGCAAGGACTGGGGTCCATCCTCTCCTCTCTAGAGTCTCCTTCTCTGGAGGGAATCAGCTGAAAACATCAAGGCTAAGACAGAAGGTTGGGAACAGAAAACTCCCTGTTTAATGATACCAACACAAAGAACAGCCAAATCTCAATTGCCGTTATGTGACTGAATCACTTCGAAACTGTCCTTGGTGCTTCCCAGCAACCCAATGAGCTCACCATCCTCCCTTACTCCATCGGTTTGTCTTTCTTTTTTAGACAGTATCTCATTATGTGTCCCAGGCTGGCCTTGAACTTGAGAACCTCCAGTCTTAAACTTGAGAGTTCTAGGATTCTAAACACATATCATTATGTCTAAATTATCCAATTTTAAGACAGAAAACTGAGGGAGAGGATGTGATGCAATTCCCCACATTTGAGTTGGATTCTCCCAGGAATCCCATTTGAACAGGGGCTCCGCTTGGAGAGCATGTGCTCACCAGCTTTCAGTATAGTAAGAGTCACCCTGGGCAAGCATGGCCTCACGTCTGTGAAGGTTAGAGACTCCATCCTCTTCTACCATTCAGAGGTGGCGTCCTGAACTGTGAGCGAATAGGTTCCCAGCCTAGAGATAGCACTGGCTTCCTCTGTCAGGCTCAAAACCATAAATAACATACTTTAAACAAACAACACCCCAGCAAACCAACAATGCATGTCTAAAGCCGTTTTGATGCGGGAGACATGCGGTAATACGTTTATGCTTTGTTTAAAGAAATTGTTTGCAGCATATTTGTAGCAAAATCACTCCAAAGAGTTTATTTGGGATGATTGATTTATGGGAATCCGGCTCTCATACCCAGAGGATGACACTTAAATCATATCTTCTTTTCATATATAATAAGGAACAAAATGATCCTATTTTGACAAGTCTGATCATTTGGGGGGTTGAGCAGGTTCCCTCGGTGGGCTCAGTCTACAGCTCACGGAACAGATAGAATATATTCCGTCTCATTAAAATCAGCTGCGGCTGCTTCGGCTGGCTGCCCCAAAGAAAACAAAGCATTGGCGGGTTTTCCTGCTGCAGTCAGCCAGTCTACCTACTGATTTGGAAGAAGGGAACAACTGGAAATATCTTTAGCTGTGATTGGAAAAGCTCTTCTTCTGGGTTTGAATTGAGAGCAATACCATAAGATTCCCCTCCCTCTTGGGGGTGACGTTTGCAAATGTCTGAGTCCTTCCTTCTCCATTGATGTTGCTTCAGCCCCTAACCCCCCTCGAGGCCTCCTTGTGTCTCCAGCCTAGCAGGAGACCCTCCACGACTTGGGGTGATGGTGAGGGCAACATCTGTGGCTTTGGTATCTACCTTTTGGCTAAAGCAAACAGGTGGGTTTTATAGCTCTCTTTGCTTTCCACATCTGCAACTGGGGCAAAGCAGTTTGCTTCCCTGTTTATAGCTGTGCTCAGCATTCTGGGTGGGGCCTTGGGTTTCACGTAACTAAGTACACTGTAGTTATTTATCCTAGGTTAAAACATTCTTCCTGACAGAGGTGAGGGTGGGATAGGGTTTGGGGAGACCGCTCAGCAGGTATAGCCCTTGCTGCACAAGTGTGAGGACCAGGGTTTGTATCCCCAGCCCCCACATAAGTGCTAGGTGGGTATGCTGGCCAGCTTGTCAATCTAGTGCTCAGAAGACAGGAACAGGGTATCCCCAGAGTAAACTGGTCAGCCACACTAGCAGGAATGCGGAGTTCTGGGTTCAGCTGAGAGTCCTGCCTTCCTGGGGATGTGGATTAGCAATAAAATGCTTGTCTAGCATACACAAGGCCTGGCCTTCGAACCTTAGTGCTGAAAGAAATAATGTGGAAATCAACCTAGAAAGACTGTGCACATAAGGATACTCACATCTGCCCACATCTACACATGCACACATATTCCACATATTCACACACACACACACACACACACACACACACATACTCAGCAAACACACACACACACATACAATTGGCTGGAGTTGGGAGGAGGCTGCTGCCTATAGCCTCACCCATGCTGGGGTGCACTTGTAGGTTGATGATGCCCGAGCCAACCATGCTCCTGTAAGTCCCCTCACCCACACTCCTGAAAGTAACCCCAATAAGCTCATTGGCTCACCAGAATCTACTTGGGTGGAACGATTTCTCTGCTCAGCACTTGCCTCTGTGCCTCCTAAAAGGGGCTGTGCTTCTCCACTACAAACCATCAGGCCTGCTCCTCTGGTGCCCTCTCTGGCAGGGTGGGCCTTATGCCAACCCTTCTTCCTGGGGCAAACCGAGTTCAGTCTGCCAAACTCACAGTAAGAGACCCGGGAAAGTTCTTCTGTAACAAGACCTAGCCAAGTTCTGGGGGCTGCAGCAGTCTGAGCTAGAGTAGTTCAGTAAAAGGGTTTCCTTCTCTCATGTCCCTCTTTCATCTCGCCGAATCCCCTCCCCTCGACTTATCTTTTTCCCCTCTCTGCCCCTAGCCCCCTCCTCTTTCTATTCAGTATCCTGAACAGCCAATTTAGCAGGTAGCCATCCGCTCCAGCAGAAGTCCCTGGGATCAGTGGCTATAGGGAATGGCCCAGGCAGAAGGAGAAATCAAAGATGAAACAGGCATTTGGATCTTGCTGCAGCCGAAGCCTGGCACCCTCCATGCATTATTCATGGGTGACACTGTCACCCTTTCTCTGCTCTCTCCACTGAGCTACAACAGAGTCCTGAATGCAGCTGGCTTTGAAACACTGCACTGTGACACGGATCGATCCTCAGCCCTGCATGCGGCAGACGGGGCCATGTTCTGGCCTGGCTCTGGGACACTACAGGGCAAGCCAGGTGAGCGAGACCCCTCAACAGTTCTCCTTTTGCAAGACACTGCAAACAGCAAGGAATGATTCTTGGGAGGTGTGTGCCCTTGACACATGAAGCAAATGTTTAAAACCCCAAGCAAGCAATTGCCTCTCTTTCATGGTTTTGAATAATGAATTATTGACCTTGGGCAAGTCATTAGATTTGTCTGAGCTTTCCTGTGGCATCCCTACAACTCAGAGTTCATCATGGCTTCTGCACTGGCTGCAATAAGAAGGAATTAGTTAATCCACACCAATACACCTTGTAACCTGTAAAAGCTTCCTCCATTCATAAAAAGCAGCAAAGAGATGGGCAGTGGTGGCGCATGACATTAATCCCAGCACCCAGGAGGCAGAGGCAGGTGGATCTCAGTGAGTTTGAGGCCAGCCTGGTCTACAGAGTGAGTTCCAGGACAGCCAGGGCTGTTATAAACAGAAATTCTGACTTGGAAAACAAAAACCAAAAAAGCAACAAAGAGATGCTGGGGCCAGGGGCAGTCACCATGCACTGGCAATTTGTTCTGGACACTTGTTCGTTTCATCCTTAGGGAAATCCCAGTGAGGTAGGCACTGCAATTTAAGGAGGAAATCCTGGAGGCGTAGAGAGAGACCAGAGAAAGTACCTGGGATCCCAAACCAGGTGTGTCTCCTCCTTCCTACCCCGCAGATCCTAACCAGACCAGGGAGAGGGATGCTCTGCCGCTGAGTTCTTATACAGTTGTAAATGCTAATTGCTAGTGTCCCTCAAATTTTCACTTCTAGGGGACATTCCTCAGCTGGGAGAAGGTGACTGCCCCATGGCCTCTACTACTCCACAGGCAAGAGTTCTACATCCTTTCTGGGCATGGTGGTGGTGCACACTTTAAATCGCTGTGCTCAGAAGGAAGAGCTTGGTCTACCTAGTCAGTTCTAGGCATGGCTACATAGTAAGACCTTGTCTCAGGGGAAAAAAAAAAAGAATGAATGAACGGAATGAAAGACACACAAAAACCAAAAAGCAAAAAAGAGCTCTACATCCACCTGAAGGATTGGGCCGATGACAGCTTGCCAGGATGGCTGGGGGGCAGTTGGGGTTTCTAGACCTGGAACAGTGAGACTCTCCTTCACTGCAGTCCCTGGCCTGGCTCTGGCCTTTGTGGTTCCAAAGCCAGCGTGTTGCCCTGATTGACTTTCTCTGGAACTTGCCTAGAGAAACAGCGCTTGGCAGGAAGAAGCCACTGTCTCCAGTACCCAGCGTGAGGATTTCAGGAGGGACAAGCAGAGGTATGGTTTGATGGAGCCAGAGTGAGATCTCTCCAGAGTTATAGGGGCAGGACTCCAGCTGCTCAGCCCTTCTTGTGGATCTGAATTGGGAATAATTGCTAAGGGCAGACTTGATCTGAGGCAGTCAACAGGCTGGCTAAGGCTCTTAGAAGATAGCTTGCCGACATTGCTGCACATCTGTCCCTGGCTCAGGACACAGCAGGGTCGGGTCTTTAGCTGATTAGCCCATCCTATCAGCTTTCAGGGAGTCCAAAGAACCACCCCCATTCTCCTGGGGAGACTCAGGAGCGTCCAGGAACTGTGCCCTTGGGTGGTGCTTACTGTAAGGTGGAATGCTGTGGCTCGGAGATGCTACCCAAGCTTCGTGTGTGCGACCACATAGTGATGGGAACATAAGCAATGGGACTGTGACAACCAGAGCTGCAGAACCTGTCTGGGAGAACCTTTTCCCTCCCAGGAGCGGTTTATACTGCCTTCAACTGTGGAAAAGCTCCCTTCCCCCTTCAGCCTTCCAGAGCGGGTGTTGATGGTGCTGATGTTTAGGGATGAGAGGATAGGAAAGAGCCATGTCTACCAAGAGACAATTCTTCCCAATCATAGGAGCCAATGGCAACAGGAGAGACAGCTCAGAAGGATTTAAAGCTAAACCAGAGTGCTTCTGGTCACTATGTAATTACCTAGTTGTGTTATTTACTATATTTATTGTGTTATTTACTATATTTATTGTTCTAAGAACTTTCTTGTATTATCTCAGTTAATCCCCCCCACCTGCCCTACAAATGGGGTACGGTGACTGAGTTTTCACTTTGTATCTCAAAAAGCCCAGGTTCAGATCGCTGAAAAAACATCAGAGTCAATTGCTAGTCCCAGGTCCCAGTGCTCAAGTGTCCTTATCATTGATGTGGCTTCTTGATTTTCCTTACTACCCAGCCTCTCTAGGGGAGGTCACATCAAAACCATCAGACTTCCCAGAGTCTCGTGGGAGCTTGGGCCCACCCAGGCACTCAACCTCCTCTGTCTCTGGAATCTACTCCCACCTGTTGAGTTCGGTCACCAGCTCCCAGACCAGACCATGGAATGAGTCACAGGTTCCCTTGATCCTTTCCTGACCTGAGAGACCTCCTACAAGTGGTAGCCTCCTGACCTTTCAATCAATCGCCCCGCCCTCTCTGGTCTCTTCAGCTCAGCAGAGGTTTGCTCTGACCCAGGAGGCCTTTAAATAAACATTTCCTGGGTTATCAGAATTACTTCCTGATTCATTCCCTTCTGTCCCTGAATATCTAAATCTATTGCAGTTAATGCCCTTCATTTTCATTTATAAAGACAGATACAAAATAATTACTTCCTATCTCTGTGGTTTCCTTATCTCCTGTCCTAATAATGCCTTCAGCTGATGAACATTTCCTGTCAGCGGAAGCAGTTTGAGTGTTTGTTTGAGACTTGATTTTTTCTCATTTTTTCCTAATTAAGAGAAAAAATTGTGTGTGTGTGTGTGTGTGTGTGTATGTGTACATGTCATGTAGTGTGTCCAGGTGTGTGTGCCCCTAGGTGAATGCATAGAGGCAGAGGCTGACATTGGGAGTCTCCCTCTACCACTTTTCACCAGTTTTTGAGACAAGATCTGTTGCTGAAGTGGAGCTCTCTGATTGGCCAGACTGACTGACCAACATGCCCTAGAGATCCTCTTGTCTCTGTCTCCCACCCTCCACCCACCCCCTCCATGCTGCCCACAAACTGGGGTTATAGACACTATTCTGCCATATTAGGCTTTTTTCCTTTTTTATGTGGGTGCTGGAGACCCCAGATCAGATCCTCGTACTTCTATTATGAGCATTTTCCTCACCAAGCCATTACGCCCCATCTCCTCCTCTTTCACTGTCGGCCATTTCTCTTTCCCGATCTGCCCTTCTTCCTGGCTGCCCCTCTTTTCCTCAGTCGCTACGCCCTCGCGCTACTCAAGCCTTACTCCGCTGTGCGGGGCTTCCCTGGCGCTACTCAAGCCTTACTCCGCTGTGCGGGGCCTCACCCTCGCGCTACTCAAGCCTTACTCCGCTGTGCGGTACTTCCCTCGGCTTCCTATTGACGCTTGCATTTACATTCTACCACTCCTGGCCTGCCTCTGAGCACAAGCCCTCCCAGCTAGCAAATTTGGTTGGAGGAGCAGTCTCAAAAAGAAAAAAAATTCTTTGGTTTCCTCTCAAGAAAACCAGCAAGCAGAGAATTCACAGCTCCTTCTCCCAGAATCGCTTTGAAGTGTTTGATTGAAGGGGGAGGGGGATGTGAGTGTGGGGGGAGGGGTGGGACGCAGGAAAGAGGATCCCAGGTTTAACTAGCCTCTTTGAAGGCAGGAACCCAGGCTTCAGGACTCTGACTGTCCTTTACCATTTAAACCCACACCAGACTTTTTCACCCACCTCTCTTGATTATTTTTTGTATAAAGTAACATAGAATCTAAATCCAAGGTTTTGAGACAGCCATTCACAGGAGCAGGCTGAATACTTATAGGGACAGTTCTGTTCTCAGCCAAAAGTAATTCCAATCTAAGAGCGACCACATGCCAAGCTCTCCACACTGGCCACGTCAGGGTCCTCGTCACTTCGCATGAGAACCTTGTGACCTGTGTGTGTATCATGGTTGTCATTGCTTCCCTATTACACCAATCGGGAAACTAGGGTTCCCAGAGATTGATTACCTTGCTTCCAGGATCCAAGGAGCTGTGTTGCATCCAGACCTTGAACCCAGGCTCTTCCGACATACTCCTTCTCCTTCTCCAGTGCCCAAGCTTCTGAGAGCAAGGACACCTGTCATTGTAGCTTTAAAAGCTTGGTCAAGGCCAAGGAAGCTTGCTGAAGAGTTCCTGTGTGAAGCTGGTTGAGGGCTGGACTCCAAGTTCACTGGTAGAGAATCCAACTGTAAGGCCCCGAGTGGGAGGAGTGGGGGAGGAGAATTGGAGAGCATAGTGCTAGAGATAGGTCAAGGACTAGAGGATGAGGAACTGGGAATGCCTCTCTATCAGGCCCTTACATCTTAGAGTCTAGGAAGCCAAGGCCTAGGAAGAAGGCCAGCCTTCTCCTTTGTCTTTGCCTAGATCAACAGCTAAGCGTCCCTGGTTTGCCCACAGTTCCTGCAGAACTTGGCTTTGTCCTCTGGAGAGAGAGATATAGAAGTCAAACCAGGGGCCAGAGGAGTCTGCTCAGGGAAACCTGGGAAGTGGAACCGCCCACATCAAGACAAGAGTGAAAGCAAAAATTTAATACTACTAATAAACAATAATTGAAAGAAATGGGGAGGAGTGGTGAATGGCTAGAGACTCATACTTTTAGACCTGTAAACTCTGAGTCAGTGTGCCTCAAATGAAAGGGCAGGTGTCCCTGATGCCTTGACCCTCAGAGAAGTCTCTGTTCTTGGTCAGTGCATGGGGCTGGCCAGTCAGCGCTTTCTCATGGCTTTCCTGAAAGAGCATGGCCTATAGGACCAGTGTGAGTTTGAGTTCTCATATTACAGAAGCCCGGGTGCTTTATTAAATAAATAGTCAGTACAAGAACTTGTGCAGTGCAGGCTAGAGGGAAAAGATGACGTCAAACAGGAAGGTTTCTCAGCCTTGGGACTGTTTGCAGAACAACGCCCACAAAACAACTGCTTCACAGAATGGACAAGGGAACTCAAAGTGAGGTGTTGAGACAATAGCTCTAGTTGAGGTCTGAAAGGCAATAAGGGGTCTTCCTGTTCCTTTGTTAGCCTGCTAGGCTCCATTTAGAACTATTCTTGACCCTAAGAAGTGTCACTGATGGACAAAAGCCAGTAACAAAGAGAAGAATAACAAGTCACAGCTAGTCTTTGAGCTGCAAAAGTATGGGGCTTCAGGGCAAAAGCAGTTTCTTTGGTTTGATGTTGCTGAGGACAGGGCAAGCGGTGGATTCCAAAGTGAGCTAGAGTTATGGATCAGTGTTATCATTCATGGACACAGGTGACCCGAGGACGGTCCCATGAGGGGCAGTGGAGGGTGACCCAAAGCCACAGCGGGTGGGAGACAGATAGAGATATGCCCTGCAGAGAGAGCTTGGGTATAGACCTTGGAGGAAGAGGAGGAGGAGGAGGAGGAGGAGG
>LOEQ01003524.1:166549-187266 GCA_001685075.1 Bramus lutescens
TCCCTCCCTCCCTCCTTCTCTCCCTCCCTCCATCTTTCCCTCTCATCCTTCCTTCTCATTTCCCCCACCCCTTATCTCTCCCTCCATTCTTCCCTTCCTCCTTTCTTCCTTGCTAGGAACCCCGGGCTGGTCTCAAGACTGCAACTCCCCCAATTCCTCCCACCGACTGCTGGGGTTACAGGTGTGTGCCACCAGGCTTAGCTTCACTCTATGATTTCTCTGGAGCCTCATAATTATGTGGCTTCTCAAGGAGCTGGCTCAGCTGATGGGCGCTATCTTTCCTTGAGTAGGCATCAGATCTTCGCTCCCGGAGGGCAGAACCCTGGCTGCACTGCTGACTCATGAGTGGTTCAGCGCAGCCCTTGATCAGAAGCCTGGTAAGCTGAGGAATTTGAATGAGGTGCTGTTTATCCAAGCGGCAGCCCACCCAGGAGCCAAAATTACAGTGTTTAATGCAGCCACCTGCTTTTGTCTGTCCATTTAATTGCCTGACCTGCCACCCCAGCCTCCTTGCTGAAGATGCCAGGCACAGTGACATCAAAAGAAAGGGAAAGTGCTTGAAGTTGGAATCATGACTCACTCTAGACTGAAGCCAGACAGTGTGCCTAGGACCCTGCCAGAGGCTCTTCCTGACAGTCCTCACCTTTTCTGGGGGTTACTTTATCTGCAGGGTGCACACGTGAGGTGGTGGTGGGAGAGGCAGGTTTCAGGCATCTCTACCTCTGGACAGCTGAAGGGAGTTGAAGCTTAGCAAGCTTGGGATTTCCACAACTGGAGAAGACAAGAGGAGAGCTGTGTTACAGGAGCTTAACTAGAGCCCTGGTAGGACTTGCTGATTACTAGTGTGTCCAGAGAGACTAAGGAGTACCAGCTTAGCCACGACCTTCAAGCTCTTCTTCCCTCTCAAGTTAGGATAAAGCTGCCTATCTTCAAGGCAGCAGCAAGGCTAGGGTTTAAAGACAATGTTCTCCAGGATGGCAAGGGTAGTAGTTGGCATGTATCATGCGGTTAGTACTTGTGGCTTGAATCTGAACCAAAACCCGGGAGAGGAGAACAAGGCCTTTCAAAGTGGGCAACCTCTGGGTGCACTGTGTCAACTAATAAAGCTATTTTGTCCAGTGGAAGCTGCCTTATCACGGTCCCTACTCCCCCGTGGACAGTCCATCATGCAAATGGATCCTCCAATACTAACTTTTCGGAAACATCGAAAACAACGTGCTTTTCTCAGATTCTGTTACTTTCCCGTCTGGGAACCAGGAGATCTCTAGGACACACACTATGGCGCCCAAACAGATGAAAGAAAGACAAAACCCAGTATTTTGTCTACAAGTGTCTGAACTCTATATGACCACGCCTATTTTCTCCTGTGCCCTATTCTTTCCTTAGGAAAGTTAAAGCAGGGATTCTTCATCCCCACCAAGCATAAAATGTAGGATAGACCTGTACTCCAGCAGCAGGGATTTAAAACTGACCCTCGCAAGAAGTTCCACATGTGAAGGGGTAGAAGTTGGAACTGTAATGATTGTTCTGTCTCTTTAAGAGACAAGCCACGCCCACGGTTCAGCCGGCTAAGCCTAGGATTTTTGTACATCTTTGAGGAGAGAGCGGTTTATGAGGCTATCTACTAAGTACAGGTGCATCATACAAGAGCTTGGAAGATGCCTTCCAAACCCGAGAGAAGACCAGTGTTCTCTGGGGGTACCTAGGTGGTAGGTAGGTGATGGCCTGAATGGCCTCAGACTCAGGAGGAAACCTGCTGAAGGCAAAGTCTGAGCACAGCAGGAGGAAGGGAAGCTGCCCAGAAGGAGCAAGAAAGGGATGTCTCCCTCAGATGACCTCAGCCTGGAGCATGGGCACCGCTAGCTTTGGACAGGTTTGTCTTGTGCTGCAATTGTAACAAAAGGAGTTATGCCATTGACTAGAAAACCCACATTCTCATTTGCAAAGTGTTCACTTAATGCCAGATACTCGCAACTTCTCAGCTCCTGTTTCTCCCCAGCCTCTCACAATCCCTTTTCTCTCCTCCCTTTCCCAGCACCTCTTCCCACTCCTTTCTGAGCTTTTTCTCCTCGTGATACACAGTGAGCCCAAGCCTGGTTCCTGCACAGGCCTGTGCCTTTTTCCACCTCCACTTTTTTTTTTTAATCTTTGCAAACTTGTTGCCCCTCTTACAGGACCTGTAAATTGGGACCAACAGCTATGTCTCAGAGTCACGTCAAGGAATAAGTTAAAAATCAGCCAAAGCCCTGTCCCCAGAGTTGGGACCCAACCTGATAGCCCCGGTTCTGCCCCTTATTCTCTCTTCTTGCTTCCCACACCATTCCAGGAAAGCCTTGCAGCGCTGAGCTCTTTGCTGGTGCTTTCTTTGGGTGAGTCGGCACCTCTTCCTTCCCACTTTCTCGGTCACATGCCCAGCGTCCATTTTAAGTGAAGGAAGGGGGAGGGGGACATTGTTAGCAGTGGTGGCACTCCCTTCCTGGCACATTCTAGCCTCCTCTTGGGGCAGGCTTCTCTCCTTCATCCTCCTGAGTATATGCAGCCTGAAGATGCCTGAGTCCTAATCCTGGGGCAGGACTGTTTCCTTGTTGGTCTCTCCTCAGCTTCACATCAGCCTGATCCTTGAAGTCGGGGGCACATCCCTAAATCCCTGGCTCTATCAATACACCTGGTTAGGAGACCTGTGCCAGCCTGCCCGAAGATGCTTGCGTGACTTCCGTGGACCTCTTTCTTCTGCCCAAACAGCGCCCTGACTTCAATCTAAGCGCTAACTTTGGAGTCTAGATTTGGAAGTTGTATAGTGCAGAGAAAGCTGCTATGTGTTCCTTTCAGCTCTCCATTCCTCTGGATACCTGATTTTTGCCTTTTGCTATGGAGCATAGGTGAGGGGTTGTATATACAATGTTTCTTTGTAATAAGAAGTAACTAACAAGTTGGGGTAGCAGCGGCTGTCCACCAAGACCTGTTGTCAGCATCCTTTGTACATATTCTCAGTTAATCCCCGCAACACCCATTTATATCTCCTATGTAGCATGAGGACTCCAACCTGAATCCTCTCATGCTATTCCACCATGTCTCCATGAATGTTCAGAGAGGAGATGTGTGCAAGATAGAGAGTCATGGTTCTTGATGCTGTCCGCATTTGGGGTGAGAGCAGATGTGAAGTAGCAAGTTGAGTTCAGTGGAACTTGCTGTTTCAAAGAATAAACAGTGAGCCTCAGTGTACAAATGGGAAAGATGTCAGCTACCAACTGGTGGCTTCCTTGGGGTCTTCAGACAATGGGTGCTGATCATGGGGGAGATGTGGTATTGATAAATAAGGAGTAGAGCCTAGGGAGAGTTAGTCGATTCTCGTTGGGTATTGTGTGTAAGGTACTTTCGTGAGTTTGATGATATGTCTTTCTGTGCAAGACCCCACACTAGGCATAGAAAGAGGATGTGAAGGTCATTTCTTCAATCCATTTCCTGCTCAAAGGGCCATTGAGCGCCCTGCTTTGGGCAGATAGAGGGACAACTACATAGCTTCTCCTTTCCTCTCTCATTCCTGCCATGTAGTGATCCTATTCTCAATTCAGGCTTTCTCAAGTCCAAGAACCCTTGTCCTTAGGCTGGGTAATCCCTCAGTTTCTTTCTAGATCTCCAATCTATCAGTATGAATAGACACATGCTCTTGTTCAGCAGGTCTTTCCACTGTGGGACTGTCTAAACCTTGTCCTGTTAACCTTGTTGTGTTGGCTTCTAGAAGGTCTGGTCTGTACTGGGACCATAAGTTTATAACACCGCTAAGTCATTGACTCATTATTCTCCAAATAGCGATTGACAGTCTCACATGTGAGGAGCTGGTGCTGGAGCCCAGGGATATGGAGATCAAAGAACTCTGTCTGTTTCTGTTCTCAAGGGCCCACTGTCTAATGGAGGAGACAGACAACTTCAGAACATGTTGCACCATGTCCCTAGATCCACCATGGCTTAGGGGGACAACCCAGAAAAATCTGTCCCTTGATCAGGGCCCCTTACCAATCCCATATGGCTATCCCTGTCATCCATCATAGCAATTAATTAATTAATTGCATTTTATTTTATATTCTGGGAGTTTGGGTGTTTTGAAAGCAAAAATGCAAATGTATGCAAATCAGCACACATTATTTATGCAAAGACAACATGGAAATGTGTCCCCAGATTTTCTGGGGGAAAAAAAAAAACCTTGGAGTCCTTAGCCATTCCCTTAGCAAGCTGCCTGTCCCCAGGCCTGTCCTGTCTTCCCATTTGTTTGTGTTCTTAATCTGCCCTGGGCTCCCAGCCTGACCACTACTAGGTCAGTAATGCAGGTGGACAGGCAGCAGGCTAGCCATTCATTGCTCCGAAACCTCTCAGCTTCCCAAGCCATCAGAGAACTCCTTCTCTCCCCCAAATCTGCTTTCATTTGAAACGATCGAGAGATTTCTGTACACTTTCCCTATGACCAGGTCCTGGAAAATACACAGATGCTGAGCTATGGGAATGGGGCTTGACTTGATGAAGGGACCTGGTGGAGGAGAGCGCCCATGTCTGCTTCTGGTTACTGGAAAAGAAATTCAAGCCATTTTATTGACCATCTTCTGTGTGGGTACCTTTGGTTGCTTGGAGAGCTGGTGAGGACAGGAGGGCAGGAGATGGAGGAGCCAGGCCTGGAAGGAGTGCAGAAACTCCTGGCTTCGCAACGTAGGCCTGCTGGGCAGGTATCACAGTGATAAACAGCGCTGTCTCCCGAGCTGGACGAGAAACCTCATACAAGCTACAATGAGAGAAGAGGAGTTCAATAGGGCAGCTGCTGAGGGAGCCTGCACAGGGAAGAGTCTGCAAAGTCCCTTTGCAGTCTGTCATCAGGTAGTGATGTTATGCCCAGTCTGTGGGGACCCCAAAAGACCACCAGGGAGACCGATTCACCGAAATGTAAAAATAAGGTTTATTATTGTGCACGTTTTCAAGTCGGCAGGGACCTTGTCAGTGCAGCAGCAAGAGGAGGCACCCTGCCCTTCTAGAGAGCACTATTTAAAGCCAAAAACAAGAAAAGTTACATTAGCAGGGTTTGGGGTGATGGGTTCAATCTTGATTGGCTGACATTTGTCTAGGGGTGTCCCCGTGAAAAGCAATGGGTGTGTGCTGGCAGGTGATCTTATCTACAACGGTTGGAATTAGGAATTTCCTTTGGATGGTCTGTTCCTGGGTGGGGCCTGGGTAGTCTCAGTTTATGGTCTTTCTTGAAACCAGGTATTGCCTTAGGGAAAACTACTGAGACCCAGGACTCTATTGAGCTTGTCACCATCACCACTGGGTCCTAAGTTACAGTGAGAGTTAGACAAAGCAAGCTGGTGGCTCATCCTGAACAGAGAGGCCAGTAAGGGACAGGGATGGCGACTTAAGGGACAAGCTGGCACTTGCTCACATCACCACCCTTCAGTTGGAGAGTCAGCACTTGGCTCTGGGTCTAGGCACATAAGAGCACGGTGCATGGATGAGCTTATCCACTGCCTCCATGCCCTCCTTGCAGTACGTGAACTGAAGGCTGCCTGAAGGATTGCATTTCAGTGGAAGGCCAAGAACTTCCGGACGGTGGGTGTGGCGAGCTAGATACTGGAACAGGTGACTAAGAGAGAATGAGAAATCTCCTTCCCTTGGAGAGTCCAAAACAAATCCAAAACCGAGAGGCAGTCCTGGAGTGCTGTCTGGAGGCCAGAGGACGGGCTGGATGACTTTCAGAAGTCCAAAGAGACCAGAGCACACTTCCCAAGTAGTCAGTATTATGAAGCTACTGCCCCTGCTAATGTGTGGTCATGTCCAAAGACAGGGCTTCATTTTCTCATCTTTTCCTCTCTCTTCCCAGGAGAGTTTCAACAGATCAGTGGGTGGAGTCATCCCCTCCAGTGGGAAGCAGAGCTCCAGTGTCATTTAGGGACATGTGTCCTCTCCTATCTCTCCATCCCTGGGCAGCTTCAGGGGCCAGCAGCACTGGGCAGCCTCGTCACCATTCCAGCCAGAGCCTGGAGCTCAGCCGTCTGGAGAGGCCCAGGGCAGCAGAGTGCTGGCGAGCAAGCGCAAGCGCATCAGAGTGGCTCTAGCGTTTCCCTAGAACAATTCAAATTGCTTTTTTTACACCTCACTGCACTATGCCAACCCTGATTCACATTATTTGTGCACTCGCTAAGTGTACATTATCTGATCCGTCACCCTGTAAAATGCTGCAAGGGGAATCCAGGGCTCCTGTCTACTGCCGACTGTAGGTCAGGCTCAGTAGCCTCTGGACAAATATTTTTGCAAAAACGGGAAGGAAGGAGTAAACTCAACACTGTCGACAACAATAGTCCACCGCGGCTGTGGGTTGAGGTAGA
The DNA here is from genome assembly GCA_001685075.1 of Bramus lutescens. Lineage (NCBI taxonomy): Eukaryota > Metazoa > Chordata > Mammalia > Rodentia > Cricetidae > Bramus > Bramus lutescens. Next base: position 172,915 of record LOEQ01003524.1, read on the forward strand.
CGTCCCCTCCTCCTGCCTCAGAAGCGAAGCTCAGGTTGTCTGGGAGAAGGCAGTTGAACCAGAAAGCCCTGGCGTCCTTCCTTCGTGGCCTCCTTTCTGTGCCATGTTATCTAACAGAAAAAGACAGAGTGGGGAATTAGGCCTTTGAACCCAGCTATGCAGATTTCCTCTGACTGGCGCTCAGAGTCTGGAGGGAGCTGCAGGCAAAAGGCAGAGGGGGCAGGAGGAATTCTCCACATTCTGACCTCTCAGCCTCTCCAGGAGAGAGGAAACCCCCCTAGCCTGCTTAGGCCAAAGAGATCTGAAACTAGACCAAAAGTTCTAAAATCCTTTTATTCTTGTCCATCTGGAAGCTTTGTTCAAAGTCACTGATGGGTAAGCAAGTTCCAGGACTTCAAAATTATTAGAGAATTGACACACTGTGCTTCTGGCCAGTATCATCCCGTACATCTGTTCCCCGGTCTTAGGAATCTGGGCAGATGGACCCTTGTTCTTAGAGATCTCACTTTGTCTAGATAGTCACTGTCCCTGAGGGTATGGTATTTGTCCCACTGGACATCAGGGTCTTCCCCGTAAGTAGGGACAGTGGGGACAGTTTGGAGTTTAGACTGTAGAGGACAGCTAGAGAAAGCCGCTGTCTGATTCGGAAGGGAAGCCCTCTCTGCAGGGAAAGTTTCTGAGTTATCTTCACATTGAAGACAAAGGATCTTTTGAGAGAATCCTGGTCTCCTCCCTCCATCTCGGTTCTGGGTTTAAACCACAGCACAAGAGTGGAACACATCCAGGGTGCCAGATTCCATCCAGGAAGGACTTGTGCGTGGCGTGGAGAGATCAGAACAAGAGTGTAGCCTGGAATGAAAAAGCAGTCTCCTTCCATACTGGAGAAAGATCCAGTCCCTGCCCTGGGGTTGCTTATGATCTAGTTGGATTGACAAACAGCTATCTCTCCCAGCTGTTCTGATTTGGCTCCAACCCCAGGGTTCCTGAAGGGCGTTTAGCGTCAGCGAACCCAGAGGTCGACCAGCTGAGTACCACATTTTCTTTCTTTTGGCAGGAGCCGGGCAGCTTCCACATGGGAGCCCATGTCTCAATGAAAACAAGAGATCTGATGCTTCCCTGACAACTCATTTTCTCGACCTCCATTCTGGGGTGGGGAAAGGAGACTTCTCATTCCAGCTGCCATATTGTAGCCTCAACCCCTAATGCACCATCAATTAAAAACAGCAATAATTATGCATGGGAAAAAGCCACAGATAATAGGCTTCCATTAGATTAAGTAGTTATATGAATAAAAAATAAATAAAACCTATACTTCGGCTAATTAAACCCACTCACCATCTGATTAAGATATGTTGTGAGACCATGGAAAAGTACCAACCACTAACTGTAAGTAATCTGGCACAGATGGGAATTAATAGTATCTTCCCTGGCTTAGAGATAATGGATCTCCATAGAGGTTAATCAGAATCATTAATAAGCAACAACAGGATGGACAGTACCAAACAGCTGGTGCCTGATGTTGGGGTCAGGGCAGGCCATGCTCCCAATAAAAACAGCCTCTCTATTCCACTCCACCTGCTGAGGTGAGAGCCCCAGGAGGTCTAGATGTGCTGACCATCTGAGTTGCCAGCAGATCTGAGGTTGTCTTGTGACTCTAGCCCCTCTGGTCTGGGCTCAAAACTGCTGAAAAGGAACGGTGACCCAAATTAGAGAGGATGGCATCGGGCTCCAGTTGGTTGGCTTTGCAGAACTCTGCCCTCAATGCAGGCTTAACTCTGAGGCAGATCTTGGGACTCTAGGAAGACTGCATGTAGACCCATTAATGACAGCCACCCTCTCTTGGGGGTGTGGTTTGGGTTGCCATGGGAACCCGCATTTTATTTGGCAGGGTCATCTGGCCATGGCTCCCGTGAGGTTTGGTTGACTTATTTCAAGGCTACTGTTTTGGGGGGCTGAGATTCAATATCCCAAAGCCTCTCACCTAGAAAAAAACACCTGAGGGAGATGACCTTGGGGCCAAAGATGCAAAGATGTCTTTCCCAGAGAGTGACAAGGGCAGCAGAGAGAGGGAGGACAGCCTGGGGTCTCTCAGCCAGTGTGTGCTGCTTGCTTCTGGCTCTGTCCTTCCGAGCAGCTGCAAGGAGAGCACCAGGGCCCTGCCTTCTAATTACTGCTAATTAGGTAAATGCTGAGACGTCTCTCTCTTCCTTCCCTCTCCCTCCCTCCCCCTAGAAAGGGAACAGAGTAGCACGCAGAGAGGTCAAAAGGAGACTTTTCCTAATGGGGGCAGGCAGAAGTGACACGGTGTGACTACCAAGCAGCTGCTGCTCAAGGGAAAGCAGAGGGGACAGGGCAGCTGGGCTCAGAGGCAGCCACTGCCTTCTAGAGGAGGAGAGGGAGGACTGGGCTGAGGGAGGACTGCGCCTCAAGGCACTTCCCAAGCCTGGCTTCCAACCTCCCTCCGCTTGCAACAGCAGGGTCAGTTGGGTAAGAAGGAGCCTTTTGGAGGGTGGCTCCTGATTCAGAGTCCTTGAGCACAGGTCTGTTGTGTCGTGGATCTGGTTCTTCTGAAGGTCTTTATGGTAGGGGAGGAAGCTTGGCTTATGCAATCTCCAAGGAGTTCAAATGCTCAAACATTGTCATGGATGGAGTCTCAGGAGCCACAGAGTATGTTAGACAGGCATGGGGGCTCCTGATCTGATGATTGAGGTGATATGCTGGATTCAGTTCTCTTTGCCTTTATTTTTTTATCTCCATAGGTATCACTTTCCCACCTAGAACAGTGGCTCTCAGCCTTCCTAACGCCATGACCCTTTAATAGAGTTCTTCAGGTTGTGATGCCCCCCAAACATGAAATTATTTTTGTTGCTACTTCAGAACTGTAATTTTGCTACGGTTATGAATCATGATTGGAGATGGAGGTTTGCCAAAGGGGCTGAGGCCCATAGATTGAGAACCACTGCTCTAGAGCCTCGTAAAGCTAAAAGGCAGAAGGAAAGGATTGTCCCATTTTCCAGATGGTAACACCAAGGTCAATAAAAGGAAAGTGACATATGCCTGTACATTTTGACTTTAAGGTAAAGAAAAAATCAAAACAAAACAAAATATAGTACTTGAAGCTCTTAGGCAATTTATTGAGGCTCAATAATTTTTAGAAAAAGACTGCTTTGGTTTTAAGTTATGAGAGGAAACCATATTTATTGCAAAAAAATCAAATAGTATAGAGAAGTTTAAGGTGAAAAAAAGGCCCAACTCTATTTCATTAGTGAGATCCCACTAACTATTCACTAAAACCAAGTTCCTTGTCTGTATACGAAAGAATACGTTTGTTTTATATTTTTCCTAAATTAAAGGTGAACTATATTGTTAAACCACACCTTTAATCATTGTTCTTTTAAATGTAATTTATTTTATCTAATTTGTTATTATTGTGTGTGTGTTTGAGGCAGAGAATCTCATGGTTTTTCTTGCCACTTTGGTTTTCTAATTCTAGTTCAGGGTCAATTATGCCACACACCGGTACTTTATACCCAAGACTGGGAGCATGCGTACAATACTGGTCAGATGCTGAGGACCAGGTTTCCTGTGTGCTCTGTGTCTACACCCCTCCCTGAGCCTACAACTCCATGATAAGGGCAATATTCCTGCCCTGCTCCCATCACAGGTGGAGAAACTAAGTCACAGAGAGTTTCATCATACTGTTAAGAGCAGTTAGCACTGGGGTCTAATCAACATATCCCTGCAGAATCTTAACTCTTTATTTCCTTTGCTCTCTCCCTCCCTCCCTCCCTCCCTTCCTTCCTCCCTCCTTCCCTCTCTCTCTCCCTCTCCCTCCCTCCCTCCTTCCCCCCTCTCTCTCCTCCTCTTCCTTTTTCCTCATTCTTTTCCTGCCACCCCCCCTTTCTTTTCTTCTAAAACAGGGTCTTACGTAGTCCAGGCTGTCCTTGAACTCACTACAGAGCTAAGGATGATCCTGCGTTCTGGATCATTCTGCTTCCACCTCCTCAGTGCTGAGGTTACAGGTATGTACCACTATGCCGAGCTTGTTCCTTGTTTTTATTCCACATCCTTATTCTTCCATGTCAGCCTTCATTAGGTGCTCATATAATTCTCATATCATCCCTGGATCAAGTGCCAATGTCATCAATGATCATAAGGCTACCTTACCAATGTGCCAAGCTCAGAAATACAGCATTTCCCAGAGGCATGCAGAGATTTCCTTTTTTTAATTTTTATTTATTTATTATGTAGGCAGTGTTCTGGCATATAGGCCCACACATCAGAAGAGGGTACCAAATCTTGTTATAGATGGCTGTGAACCACTGCGTGATTGCTGGGAATTGAACTCAGGACCTCTGAAAGAACAATCAGTGCTCATAACTTCTGAGCCATCTCTCCAGCCCGGCATGCAGATTTCTACATTTTTATGATCTTCTTGGACACCAAATAAATCAACCAATGACCGAGCAGAACACTCATACAAGTCTGAGAGATAATTCCTAATAACACCACTGCACCCAGCTGCCATTGGCTGAGCACTCACTACACAGAAGGTCTTTGTCAAAGTCTTTTCTTCCTTCCTTCCTCCCTCCCACCTCCTCCTTCCCTTTCTTTTCTTACCTGCCTTTCTTTTATCCTCCCTTGTGTCTGTTTGTGTGTGTGCAGGCCTGGGAGGGGTGGAGAGGAGGCAGAGGTCCACTTCTGGTGTTGCTCCTCAGGTGCTTTCTACCTTGATTTTATGAGACACGGTCTCTCCCCGGGACCTGGGCTCACTGATTAGTCTAAACCAATTGCCCATCAAGCCCTAGGAATTGCCTTGCCTCTGCCTCTCCGGCACTGGGATTCTAAGAGCACACATCATGCTGGGCTCTTTCTGTAAGTGCTGAAGATGGAAGTCAGGTACCTGTGCTTGCACGTTAGGAGCCGTATTGACTGAGCCCTCTTCCCAGCCCGTCTTTCATTCTTGCAGAAATGGCCTGGATTGTAGACCAGGCTGGCTTTGAACTCATGATCCTCTTGCCTCAGCCATTCCAGTGCTGGGATTAGGTACACATCGCTCCACGTGGCTTTCATCCACCATTTTATTTTGTCATTATCCAAACCTTCTGGTGGAAGGATGGTTGTCCTCTTGCTGTAGGTGGAAAACCCAAGGTTGAGCGAGCTTGAACATTTCTCTTCAAGTCAAGAGCTGAGACTGGACCCAGATCTTTTTCATGCTGGACAGTTTCTGTCCAGCCGTGGACATTTTCCAGACCATCTAGGGCATTGGTGTCTTCTTTCTTTACCAAACCCCAGCGGCCTGCCTGGGCAGGAATAGTCAGTCTGTGGCTGCAGTCTCGTCTATTTCAGAAGAATAATGGTTCCTGTCACAGATTCAATCTGCTCCAAATGCTCCTGGAAGTGCAGTCCCCAGGCTGTAAATGCTGACGGGATGGCTGGATGGAGAGGGTGCCAGGGTTTGAGCATCTTGCTGATCCTGTGGTACTCTTAGAGCATTTGGGTTGCATCTCTTGACTCTTTTGATTTGCCCCGTGTGTCCCAGTTAGTTGTCAGATGCCCCTCTAGGCTGTAGGCACTGATGAGGACCCCACGCCCTACTGCGAAGAAGAAAGTGCAAATACTAGATCCTCACGAAATGGGTCCTCCAGGAGTGTATGGAATTCTCAGAGTTGGGCTGACCTGGCAGAAACTGCACCTGACAAACATCCGCCACAATCGGTTGCCTTTGTGGTCCAGCCTAAACATCCTTCCACTTCTTAGCTTGTCCCAAACAAAGAGACCCATCCCACTGGCCCTCTTTTGTGTGCAAAAGGCTTACCTGCTTTCCTTCACCTCCCACTGGAGGGCTGCCAAGGATACATTCAAAGAGGTCCTGATAAGAGTTCAAGGTTCTGGGCAAGAATGCTGCTGTTATGTTGATTTTGTTAGCATCTTCAGGGATAAAAGGATATGGGGTACACAGAGCAGGGTCGTCCAGAAATACAAAGCTTGCAGGTCAACACACAGCTGTGCTTTTGTGAATGCTAAGAAATAAAAATATGTGCAAGTGTGTATCTCTCCGACACTATTCTGTGAGACAGAGATCATGTGACTTGTCAAATAGCTGTCCTGGGAACGTACACACTCACACCTTCCGGAGACCAATGAGACAATGAACTTTTCAATGTTTATACTGAGGCAGAATGTATAAGCATACAGTGTCCCATCCTGACCCCTTCATGTGGCCTTTTCCACAGCAGTTAGGACATGTGTGCTGTTGGATGGCCATCGCTGCTGTTCATCTCCAGAATTTTGATCTCTTCAAGCAGAAGCTGTGTTCTCATTAGGCACAGCCTTTCCACTTTTGTCTCCAGTTCTGAAGACTACATTTCTACTCTGTCTCTGTGAATTTGCCTAATTTAGGTACCTTATAAATGTAGAATTTCACAGTTTATTCTTCTGCATCTAGCTTATTCCCTCAGCATAATGTCCTCTGGGTCCATCCCGGCTGCTGGCATTTTGTTTTGTAAGACTAAATAGTGATCCTTTGTATTGTATTAGCTACTGCATGTTGCTATGATCAATGACAGGACAAGAAGCTACTTAAGGGAGGAAGGGCTAAGCTGACTTACAGTTCAGGGGGATACAGTCCATGATAGCAGGGAAGACAAGGGGGCGGGAGTGCGAGGCCCTTGACTGCATTGCATCTGCAGTCAAGAAGCAGAGAAAAGACAGGAAGTGAGGCCAGATAATAAAATCTCAAGACCTCACCCTCCTGGGCCCACCGTCCACAATCAAGGCTCCACTTCCTAAGGTGTCCACAACCTTCCAAAATGGCAACATCAGTGTTCAAATCCGTAAGCTTATGGAGGACATTTCACATTCAGACCACAACAGCATGCCCTTCATGTCCTAGCCAACCAGTAAGATTAGTGGTTGTGCAGATTTCTGTCTTTTCATGTGCACATGGCCAGTTGCTCATCAGCCCTCATGCTTAGTACTTGTATATATGTATGTGTTCATGCCTGTGTATGAAGGAGGGAGGGAGGGAGGGAGGGAGGGAGGGAGAGAGAGAGAGAGAGAGAGANNNNGAGAGAGAGAGAGAGAGAGAGAGAGAAAGTAAATGGTCAAGTAGGCATGTGGAGGCCAGAGATCAACATCGGACATTTTCTTAAGTTGCTTCTCTATCTTACTTTTTTTGTGAAATGGTCTCTCACTGAACCTAGAGCTCACTGGCTAAACTGAATGGCTAGAGAAATCCAGGTATCTGCCTGTCTCCACTTCTCTAGCACTTGAATTCTAGATGTCCTCAGCCCCTACTGCCTTTTTCAAGGATGCTGGGCATCTGAACTTGGGTCATCATGCATGCAGGGCAAGCATGTTCCCCTTTGAACAATCTCCCCAGCCCATCTCTAACCCCCAGATAATTTGTAAATGAGGGTCAGAGCCGGCTGTATAGAGATGTGTTGTATTCCTTTGGTGGAAAAGGTAGGGAAAGGCTTTGCAGAGGTGGCAACAGCTGAATTGTCCCTTGACAGATATGGAGATATTTGGTTAACACAACAGTCCCAGGATTGCCCTTCCAGGCAGAGAAGCAGCTTATGTGGAGAAAGGGTGGGTTGTACCCTGGAGATGGTAGTGAGTGGGGACTAATAGTCTCAAACCACATTGGGAAAGGAGGATCCAAGTCAGGAGATCCAGATTAGAACAGAGTCCCTATACTAAGGGAGTTGGTGCTATGAGGAAACCACACCTGAGGAAGCCTTGCTGGGGAAATACCCAGGGAAAGATGAGTGTAAGGTACACTGGGAACGTTCCTCTATGGGCTAGCATGCTATCTCCGCAGTTGAGATCCCAGAAAAATGATTCCCAGGTGCCTCAGGGTTTCTATTGCTGTGATGAAATGCCATGACCAAAAAGGAAGTTGGGGAGGAAAGGGTCTATTTGATGTACACTTCTATATCACTGATCATTATTGAAGGAAGTCAGGATAGGAACTCAAACAGGAACCTGGAGGAACGGGCAGGAATCTGGAGGCAAGAGCTGATGCAGTGGCCCTGGAGGAGAGCTGCTCACACTCTCTTGCTCACATGGCTTGCTCAGTCTGCTTTCTTGTAGCATCCAGGACCACGAGCCCAGGGACAGCACTACCCAAAATGAGCTGGGCCCTTCCCCATCAATAACTAATTAAGAAAATGCCCTACAACTGGATCTTATAGAGGCATTTTCTCAGCTGAATTTCTCTCCTTTCAGATGACTCTAGCTTGTGTCAAGGACATAAAACTAGTCAGGACACCAGGGTATCTCCTGAAACCAGTGATGCAAAGAGGAGAGCTTCTGGCTTTTGGAGAACTAACCTGGTGTTAGCTTGGGCCCAAGTGAGATCTGATAGATGCTGATGGTATTCTTAAGGGAAGGAGTGCCCATGGTGAGACACTGAATAACTAAGGAGAGCCACCCACTCACATGCTCGAAAAGTCATGAGCTCTGGCCAATTAGGGCCACAGTCGCTAAGAGATTCAGGAAGGGAGAAACTGGGAAACTCACTGAAACACTGTCAAACTGAACAGCAAGAAGCAGCCTGCTACTCAAAGAAGGGAAGACCTATTGTTGAGTCATGACGCTTGAGCCTCATTCTGTTTTGTCAGTGACTAGCTAGTTCACCTCCCCCAAATTGTTCAAACTCTTTGAGCTCTCTGATTCCGTTTCTACATCAGTAAGATAAAGATGCCGAGACCCACTTTGCTTATTTTAGATTAGGAACGCATGCAGGAGTGATCCCAATAAGGAAGGGAGTGTCTGTTATAACAGCCAGGAGGCTAGCATGGTGAGTGCTGACATGGGCTGTGGGTGGGAAGTGATGGAGGGGTGGTTTTCAGAGGGGGAACTGGGTGGGAAAGGGAAGGAGCTGAGCTAGGACACACACACACACACACACACACACACACACATCTCTTCCCTTAGTCCTGGGGATTTTATAGCTGGGATTTACTCCCAGGTTGTCCCTGGATGTGCTGATGATAGGTGGAGCCTGAACTGAAATCCCACAAAGGCTGCCAGCAAAGTCCTCATGGGATTTTCTCGCACCTGTGACCTGCTTTCTCAGTGACAGATGCAGCTGAGGGCACTAAGAGCTGGTTCAGGCCAGTGGCGCTGGGAGTAGAGGCCTAAACATGGATTCAGAGATGTAAGGTCCGGAAGAAACCTGGGACAGGACTTACTCAGTCCCCGTGACTCTTCCCAGCATCCCTCACCCTGCCTGTTACCCTAAACCTCTACAGAGCAGGGACTGATCTTCATTCCCCTGCCTCCAGCTGCTGATCCCTATATGCGCATGCGCTCTTGGCCTCTTGGCCACTTGACCGAGTGGTCCTTGGCTCCTCTCTTGGTTCACTTCTCTCGCCTCTCTCTCTCTCTTCCTCTCTCTCTTGCTCTATCCTTCCCCTCCTCTCATGTTCCTGTTCAGCTTGGACTCCCCCAGATGTCTTGGGCTGTTCACTCCCTCGTGGCTACAAGAAAAACTTAATCTTCAACCATACCCAGGAGCAGTCATGTCCTCATTTTCATTTAAGGAAGGAGCATACAAATCTGGCCTGGTCCCCACTGTCTATGGAGACTGCACTTGTCTGAGGCTGAGAATTTATCAACTCATCTGTTAATCAGGAAAGGGCAAGGGGGCTTTTCAAACCCTGAAGGGTTGAAGAAACCATCACTTCCTGTTTTGAGTTCTCGGTGAAGGCTGCTACATGATCGTGTCCCTACCACGGTTGTTCCCACCGAGTCTGAGCCTGGACGGCACCCATCCACCCAAGGCACTTGGCTGTTTGCAGCCTCAGCTGCCCGACATGCCTGTAAAAGCTAAAAATACATTATAAAACTGCTGTAAGGTTTTACGAGCCCTCTTTCCTAGGGACCCATCTTGGTGCAGTGAATCACACCAGCCAGCCGTGGTGCAAAGTGCTCAGAGTGTGGGGCTTGATTAGCTGAGCCAATGGGAAGAGGCACAGGAGCTGCAAGAGGGTCTAGGGAGCAGCAGGAGTGTGTAGCCTCAAAAGGGTTCGGTGCTGGGTGACCTTGACTATCTCCTCTGCCACCTTAGTTGGGCCTTTTGGTTTGGTTCCAGAGATGGGAATGAAACACAAGGAATGGAAAAATGAGATAAAGAAACTTAGCACAAAAGTCAAGGTCAAAGGCCATCTTCATTCTCCAGTGTTGAGGCTAAGGCAGGTGCTTCACCTAACATCAGCTCTGACTTCAAGTCCGTAAAATGGGTGTCGAGGAATAACTAGGCTTAGCTGCTGAGAAGAGAGAAGGGTGTAACGTGCTTCGTGACGTATTGGAAGCACAGTGCTCGATACTGTCATAGTGAGCCATAGTGGCAGCTGAACCTGCTAGCATTTGGTTCTCACCACAGCATTTCAGAGGCTGAGGATGGATACTCTTGAGTTCCAGGCCAGCCTGAGCTACATAGCAGAAGGTTGTCTCATCAGACATCAAAACAAAACCAAAAATCTAGCTATTCTCTAGATCATGGTACTTTTCATAATCTAAGTCAGGATAGTAATTTTAAGTGTGTTTTTGTATGGCGATGAGTAATGAGCGCTCAATATTTACTTCTGAATAAATAAGTGAACAATTGCATAATATGAAAGTGTTAAGGAGAAGCACAGAGAGAAGAGAAGAAAACCCAAGCCCCAATGCCATTTCCACAAACCCAGTCTTGTGTGCTCTCGCCCCATTTTCCTTACCGCAAACTGATGGTTCTGGGTCAGTTTATACTCACGGCCTCTCTCAACTGTTTTGTTTTAATACGCTTAATTCATTACTCAATTCATGTCTTTACCTCTTGGACTGGCTTGAATGAGAATGGCCCCCACAAGTTAGTATATTGGAATGCTTGGTCCCCAGTTGGTGGAACTGTCTAGGAGGAATTAAGAGGTGTGGCCTTGTTGGAAGAAGTATATCACTGGGAGAGGGCGTTCGAGGTTTCAAAAGTCCACAGCATTCTCAGCTAGTGCTCTTCCTGTCTGGTGATTGTGGAACAGGGGTAAACTCTCTGTTCCTGCTCCAGAGCCATGTCTGCCTGTTTACTGCCATGAGATGCTAGCCCTTTGGAACAGTGGGCCCCCAAATTAAATCTTTTCTTTTCTTTTCTTTTCTTTTCTTTTCATAGGATCTCTTTATGTAGTTCTGACTGTCCTAAAATGTTCTGCCTGCTTCTGCCTCCTGAGTGCTGGAATTAAAGGCATGTGCCACCACGCTTGACCTAAATGTTTTCTTTTGTGAGTTTGCCTTGGCCATAATTTTTCACCACAGCGATTAAAAATAAATAACTAGGACACCTCTCTAACATTTTTGGGCATCCGCTGGGTGCTACAGTTGTTCGAGGTACTGAGGAGGACACACAAGTTGCCACACAACCTACTCGCTTTCTAGAAAGTACACTAGTGATGCCACATACACACAAAGCCATGATGAACAACTAAGCTACATACTCAACCCCATGTGACTATGTGTGGTGCAAGGTGAAGAGCAGAGCAAGGGGTTGGAAAACAAGACCAGCCAACTTCCGCTTCTGTAGCCAGGCTTTCCCTACCTGTTGCCTTGCCTCCCCCATAGCTGTTGTGCCAAGGTGGACTCATGTCTCTCTGGAACAGAAGCCCTAATGGACTGAGAGGCAAGACAGCTGGCTATATAATGACCCAATTCTTCTGCCGCTAGCATGCTGGGCAATCTTGCTCAAATCTCATCACTCTCTGGTCCCAGAGAGCTGAACTTAAAGATGTCTGTGTCATTTCTACAAGGCGACAGGCTCCTCAAAGACTACACCCGTTTGTCTTTGGGTCTCCAACACAGGGATAAGTGAGGGCTTGAGTCTTAAGGAGGTTCCTTCCAGCCTAGGGCCTCATTAAGGAAGCTCCTGTCAAGAGATAGTCCTAAGCTGTACTCCCGGTCCCACAGTTCCTGCTTGACTGGGCGTTGACCTTTTCAGCCCAAGGGACTTCCCATTAAGGAGAATCCGGTGGGAAAAAAGTCAGTTTGTTTACTTTTCCTAAACTTGCCTCCAGTGGGCTTCCTCCAGTGTGGGAGGGAGGAGGGTGGGAGCTGGTGAGAGGGGTAAAGAGGTCCAGCCAAGCCTCTCCTCTTTTGAGTATGACTCTTGGGCCGCATGCTCACAAATGCCCTTGACTCCCAGTCCTGGGAGACTCTGGCCCTGAGCTGCTCCCACCTAGGGCCTAGCTGTTATAATGAAGGGAGCTTATGTCCTTGCATGCGTCTCCACATGCCTCAAGAATGAGCTCTGCTGGCTGCACAAGGCCAGTAATGGCCCAGATATTGATCTGTGGATGGTAATTCTGAAGCAGCCATCGCTGCTCCGCAGGAGGGCACATGATGGGGACAGGGTGGCTGTGGAGCCTTAGCTCAGACTGCCAAGGAGTGTCTGGGAGGCTGCTGAGGTCCTCAGCCTTGCAGGGCACTCTCAGTGTTCACAGAACTTCCAAATCTCTGCCTCTCCCAGCTGTGGGAGCCTGAGGATGAGGAGAAAGGACCACAGTCTTTCCCAGTCCTGATTGGTTGATGAGCCAGAACAGGAAGTGCCGTGGCCTCTGCTTCCAAGGCCTTCTGATGGCTTTTCCATTAATGAACTGAGGTGTTATTGCTGACCTCAGAGTGACATTTCAGTGCGGGGCACCAAGTGAAGTGCCTTCCCGTGGGAAAATAGCTCCAGATGACTGGGCTACATCCAAGCAGAAAGAAAGCCTGGCTGTACTAGTGACCTACCCAAATCCTGCAGATAAAGAAAAACATGAAACACAGTGTCAGCCCAGCCATTTCTGTGTCTCTGGCCCTGGCTCCTCTCCCCTAGAAAATTTTATACCATCACCATGCTAACCTGGGGCAGTAGGTGCTCCTGGGAGGAATCCTGAGACTTTAATATTTTGTTTTCTGGATCTTGGTTGAAGTCATTGGAAGAGCTAGAGAAAGAACAGGACAGGAAGAAAGAACAGGACAGGAAAGAAAATGAAGAGAGCTAACAAGTGGGGACTGTTTTGAGTCCTGCGGCATTAACAAAACTTAGTGGTGCTGTTGGGCCGGATTTCCGATGCTATCAATTAGTAGTACTTCAAATCAAAATGTCCAAAGCAAACAATTTTTTTGAACTTATTTTTTAAACCTTGGCAACAGAAGCAAGAGTTTAGAAAGGATGGAGTTTTGTCCAGGCACTCAACAGCCTTCTTATCGCCAGCCTGTGCTTATCTGTCCTGCCTCTAAAGATCTTCCACGTAAACCCCAGGCTAACGCCTGAATTAATGGATCACTTAAACACTTTTAGCTCTGGGTTACAGAATCCCCCAAAACTCTCATCTGACACCTCACTCTCGCTGCCCTTGTCTATCTCGTCCTGCCCTAAACCTTTGCTTCTCTGGAGGTCTGCTTTGTGTCCTTGGCCTGTGCTTCTCAGTTCTGTTCCTCATCTCTGGTCCCTCCAGGTTTTCACAAGAAAGACCTGTCTGTCTCTTCTCTAAAAGCCTCCCTGAGACTTCTATAAGTGGCTGGGAGGGGGGAAGATCTCATTTATTTTTGGTACCAGAGATAATCAGATAATTGTGCAATTAGCAGTAATTTTATCCCTTCTGTAGTTTTCCAAAACAAGAGCACCCTTTAAAAAAAAAAAGAGAGGGATTTGTTTTTCCCCATGTTGTTGTGTTGTCTGGAGAGCCTCAAGAAATTTGGGTCGGACACCCACGCGCGGTGGCGAGGAGGGAAGGGAAGGATGCTGGAGACAGAACTGGGGGAGAGGATTTGCCAAGTGGACAGCTTTGCCAGGCTCCTCCGAGTAGCACTGGCAGTGGGAGGGGAATGTGCGGGAGCAGGCTGCTCCAGCCTGGAGAAATCCGCTCCCCAGGCTGCCCCACCTCCTTTCCCCTGGGTGACTGGAGAGGGAGTCTTGGGGGAGGCACCGGAGGCTTGGGAGGGTACGCTATCTGACTTCTTTGGGGGACCCAGTAGGAGAGCTGGGGAGCAGGGAGCCACGTACGGGGACCTAACTGCATTGCTCAGCTCCCCTGGTCCTGGATCCAGCCCCACATCCGACTCCTCTCGTCTTGCGGGTTGCGGCACCGAGGGGACAAACATCCTCAAGGCCTTATGCCAAGTAATTACCAAGCAAATTCCCTGTCCCCCCACCCCCACCCCCGGGCATTGCCTGCTGCGTGTTCCCTGATTCGGCCCCGGCTGTGCAATCAACGCCAGGTAACCTGCGGGGACCCGTAATTGCTCCGGAGTTGCCAGGGAGTTTGCGAGGTAAGCACGCGCGCTGCGCTTCTCCTGTCCTGGTGCGCGCAAGCGCCTTACACGTTCCCCCCCCAC
>LOEQ01003525.1:0-16759 GCA_001685075.1 Bramus lutescens
CCTCTAGAAGAGCAGCCAGTGCTCTTAACCACTGAGCCATCTCTCCAGCCCCCAAACCACTATCTTTCATTCTCTCAAAATGAAGCACAATTCACAGAGGCCATCGTTTCCCTTACATGCCCCTCCAATCTCTTAGCAACCGCTAACCTACCTTCTCTTCCTGGAGCTGTCTGTCTGGACATTTCGGTGTAAATTGAGTCACACAGTATGTGGCTATTGCTACTGCTTTTACTTGGCATAACGTTTTCAAGGTTCACACAAGCTGCAACACGTATCGGGGCTTCATCTTTATATAGATAAAATATCTGATAAGTGTTTTATGGCACAGATACCTCAAATTTTGATTACTCAGCCATCTGTTGCTGGGTGCCTACTTCCAACTTGGCCCGAATGGAAAAATCACATGAGAACACTTGTATGAGGGTTTTCGTGTAGACGTTAAGTCTTCGAGTCTCTTGGGCACGTCTCCAGCTGTGGCATTAGAGACTCACGTGGTAACTCTGTGGTTCACATTCTGAGGAACTGCCAAACTCCATTTCAAAGTCTCTGCACCACTTTGTATCCCTGGGGAACGTGGGCGAGGACTCTGACCTCTTCGCCAACACCCGTTTTGGAAAGTTTCGTACAACTGAAGCTAAGTGATATCTCTCCGTTTCTAAGAACTCGTTTCCAAGAATACATTGAGAACATGCCAT
The DNA here is from genome assembly GCA_001685075.1 of Bramus lutescens. Lineage (NCBI taxonomy): Eukaryota > Metazoa > Chordata > Mammalia > Rodentia > Cricetidae > Bramus > Bramus lutescens. Next base: position 696 of record LOEQ01003525.1, read on the forward strand.
TTCAAGCTCATCGAGAAGAGGTAAGGAGCAGACTCTCTTCCAGCTGGCAGCCTCTCAAATCATTGTACATTCTGTGGACCAGGATTCTGGGAAGAGCATCTCTTGCAGCTGCCGTATACTCTCCTTGGGTCAAGTTCACTCTTAGCTGTTTCCTGGTATACAAGGAACATCACACAGGACCTTCAACTGCATCCCTCATGGAGACAAAGCACATAGTGTCCAAACGTAAGAATTCAAGTGGTGTGTGATTCCAGGGCCAGGAAGTAAGAGCTTCTGACTAGGATTCCTCTCGTACCCCCTCGAGTCTGTTTATAACTCCTAGCTGTAGGTTTTTATTCTCTTGTGACTACCATGCGTCTTTTGTAAGGGCTGTGTCCAGTCATCTGATGCAACTTTTTTTAGTGTCCGCAGCCAAATGTTTCCCTTAGGCACATTCTCGGGGCAAAATTAGCATGCACGGTATGCTTCAAAAGAAACAGGACCACCAACTCAGAGAGCCTTGGGAATGTTTGAGCTGGGTGTCAAGTTCAATGTGTGCTCCTTTTCGAATTAAGAAAGATTGCTCACACGCCCCCTCCCAAATACCTAGAATTCTCTCAAAGCGCTGTAATAGGAAAATGTTCTGTGTAGAAGAGTTCAGACTTTCCCATCACAAGGCTCCAAGAAGTGGAGGAATATAGGAATATAGGAAGCACGTGTGGATGTGGGAAAGCAGACGGGGTTCTAAGAGACCATGTGCGGAGTCCTGGGCAGATTACACAGGAGCACATATATCACACATCACTAATTGAGACTGCTAAATTATGTCCATGTGTACTGGCACATGTGTGCACAGAGACCCAGGAATTCGCACACATGCATATACATAGGTATATAGACATACTATCCAAATCCAACATCCATACATTCTTAACCTCAATGCATTTTGTGGACACGGGTCCTGCCATAGTCAGTCCTCAAAAAATAAATTTGTTACGTAATTTGCTGTATCTTTTAAAACCCACGGCATTCTGTAGGACTCAGCCCAGACCTTTTCACTTTGCTAGTACTCTGTGTATGACTTGATGTGGTTTGAGTCTGAACTCTCCTCTCTCAGGCTCAAGGTTGGAATGCTTGTTCCCAAGCTGGTGGCTCTATTCTGGGGACTGTGTAACCTTTGGGAGATGGCGCACACCTGTGGGCAGTAGATCACAAAAGGCAGGCCTTAGAAGGGTACCAGCGGGCACACACTCCCAATTCTTGTCTATTTCAGTTCCCTGTGTGAAAAATCACCTTCATGACTCACCCACCACAACGGGCAGGCTCTGCCACACCTTCCTCACTGTGATGGTGAGGGACTCCATTTCCCCGAAACTGCGAGCCAGCTGGAGAGCCCTTACGTGGCTCCCTCTGGCATTCTGTCGCAGTATCACACAGAAAATGATCATATTTACTGTCCTGTATATTCTATAAGTATCATGGGTTGTGACAGATGGATTTTCTTGACAATCAGAGCAAGACTCAAGTAGAAGGGATTTTGACCTGCTGAGGCCATGAACATCTACTTTTTTTAACCTTCTACACATTCTGGTGCTGCTGCTGAGATCCTGGCATTTAACATAACTAACCCAGCAACACGCTTTCCTATTCGCTGAGAGGATCCACATCCCCAGTTCCATTGACGGGAAGATCTCAAGAACAAACCTCTTGTTACTTCAAGAACATTGCTAGAATTTGAGGGTATCTTTGAGTATGGCCTCAACTTCCCCAGGCTACCCTCTCAGAATTAATAAGGCCAATATCACCATGCCAACTGTCCATGAGGGTCTAGTATCTAATTCTGAGTACTCCATTCTACCTTTGAGAGCCCTGGCTGTGAGCTTCCACCGCTGCTGCAAGACCTCGGCTGTGGTCCTTCTCTCTTTCAAGTCTCTGAAGCACCAAGTTGTAGGACAAGAACCAAATCTAAGTCATTATATCTCCAGCGCCGGGGTTTTTGATAAATGAGTAACCACGGTCAGACATCATCTTCTAAGTCATCCTGCTTACAATGCCATTGTGCGATCCAATCAGTGAGGACACCATGCCCTTCAGGCCATGCACCACTGTTTACAGGGGGAGGCTATGCTGGAGTGGGGTGTATGTGTACTTGTCTGTATGTCTGTCTGACTGTGTGCCTGTTTGTGTGTGTGTGTGTGTGTGTGTGTGTGTGTGTCTATGCGTGTATGCCCTGCCTGGTACTTAAGAATGCTAGACAAGTGCTAGGAATTTCCTTGAAGGAAATTATGTGTGTAGAATAAAGATTTTTTTTCCACCACACTTTATTCCCATGAAGCTCTCTGATTCACACACACACACACACACACAGATACACACACACACACACACACACACACAAAGGTTCTAGAATCTCAAACATCCTGTACACAGATTTGAATGACTCTCTTTTAATCTATTTTTTCTCTTTTTATTTATGTGCATTGATGTTTTGTCTGCCTGTCTATGCATATGAGGCTGTCAGGTATCCTAGAACTGGAACTCCAGACAGCTGTAAGCTGCCATGTGGATGCTAAGAATTAAACCTGGGTCCTCTGGAAGAATAGCCATGGCTCCAAACCATTGAGCCATCTCTCCAGCCCCAGAATTTGAATAACTCTTGTGTAAGCTAAGCGCTCAGTTTTGTTGAAATGAGCTGTTATTTTAGTTAAAAATCAAAGTTCAAACATTCCTTTTGTCCTGATGTTTCCGATGACTCCATTGTCTGGTTATAGATAGCAGCACAGGAGACCAGATAGAGCAACTAATGAATAATTAGGGAAAAAACCTTCACACCTCTTTAGTTAAATGAGTTTTAGCTGGATCCTATAACAATGCTCAGTTTCCAAAGGGAAAAAACCATGCACGGTGGCGAATTAACTTGCATTTTAAATTCGAGTTTGAATTTGGTTCCCAAGCATCAGCTTCATAAGCTTGCTATGACAGACAGACCCACCTTTCAGGTAAACTTAGAAAATAACCTAAATGTGGGCGTCTCACCAAATCTCAATTTTAAAAACTCACTAGCTGCATGCATTCGTTTACTGCACCTGTAGTTTCTGCTCTAGCTAGTTCTGCCAGCTCGAAAATGTGGGTACAGAGCTAAGCAGAGAGATCCTACTTGGTCCGAATACTTAAAAGATCCTGCTCACCAGCATTTGGGGGTCCCAGGCCCAAGCTTCCTCTTTTTTCCCACACTGCCAGTGCTGCGTGGGGGTAGCTCGGCTGCTTCAGTCTGCGCTGAACAGAGAATGCAGAGGAGCTGCAGTAACAAAGCCTGCAGCCATCACCCAGACTGTAGGGCCGCTGTCCTCTGGGGGACACCTCTTTTCCTGTCTTTCTGGGTAATACAACTTTATGGGCACAAACAGAGACCTCCGGTTATTTAAAAATCAAATCTCTGTGCGGACAGTCAGTTTTCCAGGCTGCATAGAGCTGGCCAATTCTATATGTGATAACACTCATCTAAGTTGGCATAGGAAAAATCACTACAGTGTGAAAAAAAACCTCAGAATCAGCGCATTTTGCTTATCTTTCCTTTCAGGGGGAGGAGTATTTCATGAGCAAATGGTCCCTAGACTCCATTCATGGACAGAAGAGTGTTTGGGGGAGCAAGCACTGAAGCAATTTTTACTCACAAGATTTGGGAGCAACCTAGACATGGAAATGTTTCCCACAGCCCAAACCCGAAATAAGCCATCCTAATAAATGGTGCATGGTTGTAGATAAATGGCCCAGTCATGGACGGAGCTTTCTGGAGAACGAGCATCATGTATCATCTTCCTTCTCAACTGGTTCTCTGGTGCCCGACAGCTCTCCCCCGCCCCCAACCCCCACCCTCCGGTTCCTCACACTATTTATGTGTTTGCATTTGCATGCTCTATGTGATGGTTCCGCCTGGTTGGTTTTCCAAGTTAATGATAGGGCACTTGGGGGAAGACCAATGTACAGGTTCAGCAAATTGTTGATGAGTCTCGCTCTACAATTAATCTTGCTTCCCACCCCCATTCCTAAAGTGTGAAGGATGCATGCAAGGAGCCTGTAATGATGCCGTATCACTGGTCAGTAAAAACTGGGGAGTTGGCGCTGACAATGACGAGACTATGATTCTCAGAAGGCTTTACAAGCCATCCCCTGTCCCCTATACACATCCAACTGGCTGTGCCTGCTCTCTGCCATCCCCTGTCGCCTGTACCACCCAACTGGCTGTGCCTGCTCTCTGCCATCCCCTGTCCTCTATACCACCCAACTGGCTGTGACTGCTCTCTGCCATCCCCTGTCGCCTGTACACACCCAACTGGTTGTGCCTGCTCTCTGCCATCCCCTGTCGCCTGTACCACCCAACTGGCTGTGACTGCTCTCTGCCATGCCCCATTCAGCTGTCATCATTGGACAGGAATTCTGGAAGCAGTCTAGCAAAGAGCTCAGATGGCATTTCAATTAGGGCAGCTGCCAAGCTTTGACACCATGGATGCCCTTGTACCTTCATCATCCCTGTGGTGTGCAGACATTCTCCCTCTGACATGTGAACGTGCAGTGCATCCTTCTTCCCTCACCGATGATACTGTGAGTAGGCAAGGGGAGATTCTGGAGAGTGGACCTTGCCATAGAGAGCGAGATGAAGAGGAAGGAAGCAGGTGTCCCTCATAGGCTTCCCTCTCGGAGGTGCTGGGGAGGCTGAGAGATGGGAGGGAGAGCTATGGGGGTTGGGGACACTGAAGGTTCCAGTATTGTGCCAACCCTTGCACATAACACAACTAACGTTGTATCTTGACCTCATCTGTATGACCTGCTCCCTTTGTCCCAGATGCTTTTCTGGACACACACAATGTTAGCCTCTCTGTCAAATGTTAACTCAGGTATGTGACCCCTCTGAGGAACAGGTACAACAAATACTGATTGTGACACCTTCTCTCCCCTCCACCCCAGAGCTCTAGAACTGGCCTGCTCCTGGTCTTCGGAGCCTGGGATGTCTACTTTTCCTCGCTCTACAGAATCTTTCTGAACCCAGCTTTGTGAGCATCCTCACTGTCTCAGAGGCTCTCGCCCTGAAGGCTGGGAGCTAGAGATGCCCCTGGGAATCAATGAAGCTTCCCTGAGACCTTGGTTCTCAAAACTCAAATAAACCAAGACAAGAGAACACTTTTCCTCTCCTCCCAAGCAGATGGTGATCTGGAAGCGAAGCAGCTTTTCTGGCGGTTGGGTCGCCTGCTTCAAGATGGGCAGGAACTGAGGTTGTGGAAGCCCTGAAGAACAGAGCGGCCACGTTTGTCTCCTAGGAGGGCCAGGCTGAGCAGAGGAGGTGACTTACATGGCAGGGGACAGAGTTGCCCTATGATGATAGACAGTCCACTGCTGAGGAGAGCACAGGACCACTGCCCAGTGTGGACACAGTGTGGACAGTCAGCCCTTAGACTGTTTCATAGAAATTAGAGGGCTATCTCCATCTCTGATGGTGGAGCAGGCACTGGCACCCCTAAGAGGTTCAGGACAAGAACCAGAATTGAATTCTTTAATGCTCATCAGCTCGGGTGAGCTTTCGGAGGTTGTAAGTGACTCTTTCCCTTGAAGTTTAAAAAAATACCCCTAAGTGGGGGATCTGTAAGTAAGAACAGTGCAATTCTCACGGATGATTCTGGAAACCAGGTATCCAATATCAGGGTGCGAATGCTTGGCCCACTTCCAGACTTACTAGCATCTGGTCGATTCAGTGTATCACACATCTCATTTATGACCTCACGGAGGGGTATTGACCAAACTCGTGATTCCCAGGGTTAGCCATGCCTGGGTCTCTGCCTCTATGAACAGGTGTCTATTCTCTTCAGGGCCTCTCTGCCCAGATGTCCAGACTCTGCCCGGGGGGACAACTATCGTGTGTTTAATGGGAGTCATGCTATGTCCATGCCTTAATTTAAATCACAGAGTCCAGGCTTTGGGGTACCTGGGAAGCCCGTGTCTTCTGTTTTTTCTTCATTCACAAGAGCAAATGAATGAAGAAAAAAAATCTCGAAAGCCTCTTTGTTGAGACAAAAAAAAAAAGAAAGACATAGGTTCATTTCTACCCCAGAGTTAAAACCAAGCATTCCATGGAGATCCTAATGTACCCCATTTGCTTCTGAGAATTTGGTCTGTGCTTTAGGAACCTCAGGATAAAAGATGGAGAGATCACTTGAGTTGCAGCTTGAGTTTGGAGCTCTAGAACCAACTTAAAAATCAGTCCATGGGAGCGCACACCAGTCATCCCAGAACTAGGACACAAGGACAAGAGAATCCCAGGGTCTGCTGGTGAGCCCTTCTAGATGGTTCACAAGCTCTAGGGTGGTACACCAGTCATCCCAGAGACTAGGATACAAGGAGAAGAGGGTCCCAGGGTCTGCTGGTGAGCGAGCCCTCCTAAACAGTTCACAAGCTCTAGGGTGGTCTCAAAACATAAGAGGAGAGCAATGAAGAAAGACACGTGACATAGACCTCTGCCTCCAGAAGCACATGTATGGGGGCATGTACATGCATATGATGTGCCCACATACACATACACCCCCCCACACACACACACATGCACACACACCACTCGCAATGGAGTGTCAGAAAGGAAGCATCCTCGGTGCTGTATTTCTTGCTAACGTGGTCATAGCCAGATGCTTGCTTAGTCTCATGGCTGGTTTTGCAGACTCACTGCAACATGTCTTGTGTCTGCACACACACACTCAGAAGGCTTAAGTCTCTGCCATGAGACTTGCTACACTATAAAGAGGAGGCAAAAGAACACCAGGAGGATTTCTACACAAGAGGTGTAAGGGTCAAAGAAACTGAGCAAATTGAGACTGTGTGGCTTGCAAGCTACTTTCCTTGGGTTCCCATAGCTCATTGGATTGCAAAACCACACGCCTTCTCTTCTGGCCTCTGACACCTGTCAGTATTCGGGGTGCCAGAGGCATCCTTCCAACCAATTCAAAGAAAGGATGAGCCTTTCCGTGAACCAGAGTACCGAGAAATTCACACACAGATCCAGCCTCTGTCCTCAAGGAAGGTCACTGGACCGTCACATCAGTGCTAAATCAATCCAGAGAGTCTTTCTGGTTGGCACACATAGGGTTAAAATTCCAAGCCTGAAACTAAGAGAGATTAGAGTCAGAAACCAGGGCTCCTTAAACTTTTCCACTCTTGTCTCCTTTTCACCCAACAAACGAATGTCACTCAGACATATAGGATAGGTATGCAAATCAAAAGTTTACCAATAATAAATTATAAAGTAATCTACCTTAAAAAATAACCTTATAGTGTACATACAATGTTACCAATCATTAAAGACAAAAGCAAAATTTTAATCCATCCAAATGAGATGGTCAGGCTTCTTGCTTCCATCTAAGAGAAAGCTCATGGCTGAATACTTGATACTGTAGGACAGAGAATGTTCAGAGACTTTCAGAATTGATTGATATTTTGATTTTATAACCATCAGAGCTGATAATATTACTTTACCGAGTACAAAGCACAAAATAGCAGATGTGTGGTCAGGGTCTTTTCAAAAGTGGTTAGAAATGCCCTCTCAATCCAAAGCTAAAATGTATCCAATGGAGTGTGTGTGTGTGTGTGTGTGTGTGTGGTGAAGCTCAAGTCAGTGACCCAAGCATGAACTCTTGAAAATCAAACAACCTAGCGTAACGCAATCTGAAGACAGACTGCTCTGATACCCGCCTGCTGAGGGGTGACAGCGGGGACATAGTGATGGTGTGTTTTCAAACATTAACTCGTTAGCTTTCTGTACAAGAGGAAGACTCAAGCATGTGCAGTGGAACACTGCAACTGATAACACACAGTAGTCTTCTGTCTGAGCTGATAGTCACAGGTTTCGGGCTGCATTTCAGTGACAGATGACAGCGTCTGGTCCAAAGCCCATGCTGTGTATTCAAGACTGAGGCCACAAAGAAGTCATAGAAACACCTCAGTCAGTGTGTGCTTGGCTTTGAATTAACTTTTGCCCATTGCATGTTCAGAAGCCTTTTACTGTTCCCATTTTTGTCATGGTCCCCGATGTGTACCAACACTACCTAGGATAGGACTGTGACCCCAGTTTATAAAGCTGGGTCAGCTGGTCCTTGATTCCATCTGACAAGCTATCTATGCTCTAAAGCTTATTTGTAGATTCAAAGCTACAAAGTCCAAGCTACAACAGACTCCAGGATCCTGGTCTTGACAGGCTGATGCCAGAACTGGTCAAGCAGAGCCTCAGAATCAGGACCTATACAGGGATATGGTCAGAGAGCATTGCTAGGACCTAGAACAGGCGGTGTCAGCAGACATGAAAACTTGCTGGACTGACATGGAGGTCAGTTGCTGGGACTGAGTGAGGCTCCACGCACACTCAGGGGTGCAGCTTGTCCACACAGCCAGGCATGTGGCAAGTAGTCATGCTAAGTGACCAAGTCACCCTCGAGGTTAACCTAAGAACTTACGGCCTGCAAGGTTTAAGGACAGGGACACAGCAGGCAAGTACAGACGCCCATGTCCCCAGCAAACAAGCTAATGCCTACCTCAGATCTCTCATACCATACATAAGCACCATCTAGAGAGTGAGTGTAATGTCCCCTTTTCCACTTTGTGCTTCTTTATTTGTAATTTCAAACAGCCCCCAAACACACAATACCAACAGGCCACCCTGCGATGGAATACTGTGATGTACCCTCCAGAAAACTTTTAGAGAAGTTTGATTTGGGCCTGAATTATCAATTGCATAAATAAGAAATAACTCCCTAAACAGAAGTGTGCCTATGTCAAGCCTACCAAGCAGCTGGTAGAAATGTGGCCAGCAGAGAGTCCCAAATCCACTGTTCAAGGTGACCTTAAGGAATGTGACTACCATGGACAGTGACTGTTAACTGTCAACCAGCTAAAAGTGGTGGAAACTTGGCCTACAGAGAGTACCACAGGGCAGGTGCTCACATCCTGGACAGAACCAGGGAAGAGGTCTGGCAGGAAAGGAGAACCTGCCGAGCAAAGGGTCCTCATGGCTGCCTTGCCCCCACACAGCTGGCCGCGCCTCCTGCAGCTGTTAGTGAAGGCTTCCCCAAAGCCACCACAAAGCAGAGATTCTGAAGTCCCTTGCTAGGTTGTGACTGCCCCAAAATTACAGAAAAGGCTTCAATGGAAGATCTGCAGGCTGAGCCACACGTGCACAACGTAAGCATGAGGTGAATCACCATGAACATTCCCTCTTCCACCCTGATAACAGGGAAGGGGAACCCTGCGGATGAGCTATCCATTTACACCAGCATGCTAAGCTGTGTTCTGACATGCTAGCAGCCACTTCTACTTATTGCATACTTTCTTGAAATAACATCTAGTTTTCTTTTTAAAAAAAAATTACTTCGAAGGCATTTACTTAAAGTCTCCCAGTAGTTTCCTGTTGAAGATCTATCTTTCCCCTTTCATCCCTGGCCAAAGCACTGATGTCATGAGAAAATGCTGGCTTTCCTCAGACACAGCGTGTGGTCAGCTAGTGGTCAGCTGACGTCAGAGCCAATCAATAATCTTTTGATTTAAAGGTTTTGCAAGAAACATCCTAGCTTTGCAAACTGTTCAAAGTCTTCCTCCTTGAAGACAGCTTGTATCTAGTATGAAGGATCAAAGCCAACCAGGAGAGTTGCAGAACTTCAAACATGCTTCCTCCCTCATTGATCGACTATGATTAGAAAAGCCCACCTCCCTTCAGTTTTATAAAGGGACCACATGTCCTTGCTAATGTACTTGACAGCTTGTAAGGCTGTCATCATGATCATCATCAACACAGGAAGGAGCAAGAGTGATTTAAAGTCACAAGGAGGCCAATGGCAGCTTCGTTTGGCTGCTGGTCCTTGAAGAAGAGGGATGATGGAGGAATACATGGGGCATAACCTCTTCAAACTGAAGGAAGCAAGCTTGAAATGCTGCCCACACACCCAGACTCCTCAACTCCGCAACACCCTGAGGCCACAGGAAACACAGGAAGCCAGCCCAGTCATTCCCACCGCCTGCTTCATTCAAAGGCCATCTTTTCACTCTCACAGTGAGACCTCCCGTGCACAGGACACTGGAAGGGCTGGTGACATGCAAGCCATCCCACAGCCCAGCAGCCCTTTGTTCCCCAGAAGATGGCTCCATCTCCTCAGGGCCTTGACCTCAGGCATGTAGAAGGGTGACCTGGAATACCCAGTTTCACAACCCTCCCCTTGTTAGCGGCTGGGTTTGTGGTAAACAGGGGCGAGTCTGACTTGTTTTCCAGAATCGGCTGCCCTTTATACACACTCAGGAGGACGGAGTTTACATGAAGTACAGAGTCCAGGCAGGAGAGCACACACAGCTAGGAATGTTCAAACTCAGGCTTTGCATAGCTGATTCAAACATTTCCGTTACAGGCACAAGAAGGCTTGATAGGACCCTTCGGCGGGCACCGGGGCCTGACAAAAACATTGGCAGGAGCTTCACGGCAACACAACACTCATGCCTGGCATCTTCCTGCTGTCTATTTGTTGCCAGGTGCTAGGTGAAGCTCTTCACCCTTTCTCACTCATCAACTGTATCTGTGTTTGGTGACCTTTGTGGAAATGAGATCAATAAAATGTGGTCATTTTACAAGAAATTATTTAAGGGGCTTGAACTCCCTCAGTTCCAGTTTTAGCCAGAAAGTTACTCTGAGATTTTGCTCTTCTGTCATTGACTGGCAACCACACCCAGGCAAGGGCAAAGGCAGTTCTGCAGTGTTGCCGTCAACTTGCCTGAGCATTTCTGCCACCAAGCGATACCAGCTGCAAAGGGAGACAAGGTCTGTTCTGAGGAGACTAAGGCCGGGAGGCGGCCAAGCACCTCCGAGCTCCAGCCCTTTGAGCACAGAACAGCCTTAGAGCAGGACAGAGACAGCACCCAAAGTGAGAGATCTCTGCAGAATCTCCAGAGAGCCATCCTGTCTCTCCTTCAACTTTGGATGCACAGAGGGGCCTTCCAGGATGGCTGTCGGAAACTCTAGTCTCTGAACCGAAACCCCCCCCACACACACACACCAGTGTTTTCTTCCATTCCATGTTCTCAACTCTACACACCAACTTCTGCTGGCCTCACAAAGGAAAAACAGCCTCACAGAGTCCTGGGGATGCAGACGGCACCAGCGTGCCTGCTTTCGCTGACTTCCACGCATTTGGGACTAGAAGTGTTCTGGCTACCTCATCCCCCACTTCTCTCCCTTCGTTCTTGCCCTCAGCAAGGCTGTCCAGCCCATAGTTTGTAAGTCACCATGGTTAGGTGAGTTCCCAAGTTCTGAAAAATGAAAAAAAGTATGAAAACGTGTGTGCGCAAAATACGTCAGAGAGTGATGGCTCCGTCAGAGATGATATTTCATTTAGGCGGACAGTGCCCAGATGACAGCTGCATAGCATCAGTGAACCAAGGGTTTGGGAGGTTCCAGTGGAAGGGACAGACGAAGTTGGCTCTTCCATGCCCAATTTCCAAGTGAAAAGAATCCGAGGTGGTGAAAAAGAAAATGATGGCAACTTCAAAGCACTGCATGTCACTTCTCTAAATTTCTTCATCTGTCAACTATGGCAGCATCTTCCTGCCAAGTGGTGTCATCATCAATGGAAGCTGGAGGACTGAAATAATCTTCACACATCCTGAGTCTCCAGTAAGCAATGGAGGAAAGAGAGGTGGTATTTAGAAAGTCCCACCGGGTGATTAAACCATCAGAGGTGTGGGGGTGGGCGGCGGGGTTGGGAGTGGTTCACATCCTCCATCAGAGGTGTCAGGGGAGACAAATCCTCCCAGAGATGTTTGGTGGAAACAGATTTACAGATGAAGGAGACATGTAGAATGGAGATTCTAATATATTTGATATAGTGGTGCCCAAATAATGTGGGATTCCCTTCTGTATGCTGTGAATAAGTTTTATTACCATTGGTTAATAAAGAAGCTGCTTTGGCCTATGGCAGGGCAGAATAAAGCCAGGCCAGAAATCCAAACAGAGATAGACAGAGAGAGGGCGGAGTCAGGGAGATGCCATATAGCTGCCGAAAGAGAAAGATGCCCGGAACCTTTCCGATAGGCCGCAGCCTCGTGGTGATACACAGATTAATAGAAATGGGTTAATATAAGTTGTAAGAGTTAGTTGATAAAAAGCCTGAGCTAATAGACCAAACAATGTTGCAATTGATATAGTTTTGTGTGGTTATTCAGGTCTGGGTGGCCAGGAACAAAAGAGCAGTCTCTGTTTACACTCAAAATTCCATCTATAAGATCTATGCAGACCTCAGGGCTACCCTGAGAACAAAGAGCTTACGAGAGGGTGCGTTGCACGGGCAGATGGGCCTGCCTGTAGTCTGTGCTCTGAATCCTGGAATGACAACCACCTTGGGTTTGGAATTTAAGCTCTGCTTAGAAGTTAAGCCCAAATATTGTCATCCCTGTTGATGCAGCTAAGTATCTGAGCGTTCAGAATTATGTGGCAGAGTCTGGAGCCACCACCATTTCTTGGGTGCGGCCTCATGATTTGTGTACAAAACAGCGGGTCTTGAGCCAGAAGGCGTCGATGGTAAGCTGGAGCCTGTCTTGGAAAACATGGCTGCCAGCTAGACACAGGGAAGGTGTGGGCATTGGACTCACAGCAAGAGTCTCAAGCTTTGAGACGGAGGAGAAGGAAAGCTTCTCACTAACCCACAGTGACCACAGCAAGTACAATGGGGAACAGAAGGTTGACCATGACCCACCCAACAGCCTGCCCAGGCAGAAGCCCAAACACAAAGCTGCAAGAGAGTCCATGTGAGAAGATAAGAAGTCAAGGTCATCCTTAGCTGAGTAGTAATTTGAGGCCAGTCTGGGTCCCAAAAGACCCTATCAAAGGGAGAAGGAGAGGAGAGAAGGGAAGGAAGGAAGCAATGGGCAAAGAAAGAAGGGGAGCAAAGCAATCTTTTTTCAGGGCATGGGTGAAATAAGCAAGAACACAAAGGATAAAAATGCCTATGATATCACTCAGTTTCCAAAAACAAAGACCAAACTCACAGAAGAGGGGAGACATAGTTACCAAGGGATCACATGGTTGAATTTCTGAACCCACCAGTATCATTACTCTTCTTGTTTTAAAATTTGAACTAGGGCTAGAGTATTGGTTCAGTGGTTAAGAGCACTTGTTGCCCTTACAGAGGACCTGGGTTTGAGTCCCAGCACACACAGCACAACTGTTTGTAACTCCAGTTCCAAGGGACACAGCACCCTCTTCTGACCTCTGTAGGAAACAGGCACACACAGGAAGCACACACATGCATGCAGGCAACACACTCATACACATAAAATAAGACAAATAAATAATCTAAAACATTCTAATTGATTTTCTTAAGTATACATGAAATGAATAGTATGCTTACATGTTATATATATATGTATACATACATAGTGATAAGATGAGCGTGCCCACAGCCTCTTCGTCTACAGAAAGACATTCAACACAATCTTGGGGGCCCTTTTCTTCTTATTTTTGTATCTTCCAATAAAGTCCAGCACTACCCTAAGTTATCTACTTGGTAGCCCCTTGAACTTTTTCTTATTGTGCATTTTTCCATCTGTATGTTGCAGACATACAGTTCAGGAAGGAATGAACACTACATGTTGTTATGTGTGAGCCACATTCGGCACAGGGGCAACCACTGAACAGGTTGAAGCCTTTGCTCCCTGCACTTTGTGGAAGGGCTCTGCTGCCTCTGTCATGTCTGGCTCCCGCCCCCACTCCAGAAATTACCAGTTCACTGGTCCCCAAGTCACTTTTTGTCTTCTCATCATCACACCCATCCTTATATGTCCTAATGTGTGTACACGCAGCGGCTTAGAGTATGTTCTCCACGCCAATACACTGTAACCAAACTGGAGGCATAAGCCATGGAAGTCTGGAGGTCCAGTCTTCCTTTTCCTGAGGCCCGTTGCCATGACAAATGATGTCTTCTTCTCTCTGCATCCTCAGATGCCCTCTTCCCTGGTGCCAACATGCCAGTGTTCCATTCTTCTTAGAAGGACACTCATCATATGGGATAAAGACCCAGTCTGCGACTTCACTTAACTTTTATCATCTCTTTAAAAACTAACTCCAAATACAACACAGTCACACAGAGGGGCAGTGCATCAAAAAATAAGCAGAAGCAACAGCTCAGTCCTGCATACACATACACACACACAGTTACACACACACTCATGAAGCTGAGCCGATTTTGATGTGTCTGATGATGGTTGGACACGCCCCTAAAGTGACTCTTCTGAACTTTATCCACTTCTGTGCCATATGATCTATTTTGTTTTTCTTTTAGAATGTTACTTCACTGTTTTTTATCACTTATTAATAACATACTTAAAAGAATAGATTTAATTGTGTATTCCTTCTCTTTCCATCCATTTCTTTAGATGTGTGCACCCTTTATAAATCTCTAGTGATACTCTGGACATTGCAAAAATCCCCACGGGCTCAGGTCAGTCCAAAGCCAAGCCAGGCTTTCCAGTTCCTGCTCATTCCAGGCATCAGCGCTGTTTGGGGCAATGCAGCTTCCTTCTGTTTGCGGCTACCTGGGGAACCATGCTATGGCCCCACAGGCTCGGTCTCCGTTTAAATCAGCCAGCCTTTTCGTTCCTCTACTCTGTGCCTCTTTCCTTTCTCTCGGGCATGCCACACCAGCCCTCCCTTCTTCCTGCAATTTTCAGTCTGTCCATCAACGACCATTTTCTGTGTGGAGCTCTTGGCATCCGTCAACTGGTACCCTTGCATTGTCCTCACTGAGTCTCTGAGTCAGAATTCTAGGCTGACAGCGTTTTCTTCCCAGAACAGGGAGAATCTTGTCTTCCTGAAAAGGGGGATAATTTGTGTCACTTCTTTGGGGTGGGGTGCTGTCTTTTTGTAAGGATGTTGATAGGTCAAGTCCTCGGGTTAAGACAGGACAAGGATTCTTAACTCTTCCCTTGTCCCTTGTCCTCATGTCTCTCTGCGAGTGATGACTTCATCCTCCAGTACCCTGCACAGCTCTAATGTGGCTACTCCCGTGGTGCCTCAGGACCAGCTTTGGCTCTGCAACCTGGTCCCTTCCTTGGAGGGAGCCGTCTTCTATTTTTGTTCAACATATCTAGGTGTCTGCTGTAGCAGAGCTCTGGGGGATTTTGCCAGCACAAACCTGTGTCCAGAAGCACAATACCAGAGGTCTGCCTGACTGCTGTGTTCCTTTTCACTAGGTTAAATTTATTTCTAAGGACCGAAGTATGGCTGAACATTGGGAGTCATGTCAGCACCATTTCATACACTTCGGAGAACAAGTACTTGAATAATCATAAAGTAACATTGATTTTGAGGATCAAGATATTCAGATTGTGGAGAATAATGTCACTTTAATGCATGTATGTATGCACCAAATGGTCGGGACGGATACACACGGGAATGGTCATCCTGTGCTGTTGGTGACAGAGTGACAGGGGTTTCAGCATTCCCCATTGTACTGGCACACATTTCCCCAAGTTTCTTCAAGCACAGAGGTATTACAGAAAGCACTGGGAAATAGCAGTGTGGTGATGAACTCCACAGCATGGTCAAGCAGAGCAATCCCACCATGTACTGCAGGGTCTCAAAGTCGTTGGTTGTTTCGACAGTCATCTGAAGGATACCAAGGCCATCGACCAGGTCCTACAGCTGTTTGTAAGAGTTCAGCACCATCAGTGGATCTCATCATGGTCTGCAGGGTCTCACATTCATCTGCAGGGTGCTATGGCCACCTGACATAGCTCACTGCCGTGTACAGGGTCTCAAGGCTGTCAGCAGGGGCCCATCAGCATCTGTCATTTTTTTCGTATCTTCCCTCTCTCCAAACTCCACCATTGAATTCAGGACTGAACTGATTGTGATTTGATATTACTCTTCTTAGTTATCAATACGAGCTAGTTATCCATACATACTTAGTTATCAATATATGCTAGCTCAGTCTTCAAATCAGACTTGCATAAGGAGAGACTAACCTTGTCATCCTTTACATTTATTTCATTCATTTTATAGCTCAGTGAAAAACATA
>LOEQ01003525.1:16788-30059 GCA_001685075.1 Bramus lutescens
AAAAAAAAACAAGATCAATGGATAGGAAGGTTATTAGCAAAACAAAACAAAACAAAACAAAACAATGGCCCCGAACAAATGAGCGCAAAAAGAAAGCTGAAAAGGAGCTCCGTCACAAAGCCATGTGAGCTTGTGACTGACAGTAACTAAAGAGGCTTCCTGAAGATCAAAATGTAGCTAAGCCTTGAGGTTCATGCCTGTAGTTCCAGCATTTGCCAAGCTGAGACAAGAGGATTTCTGGGATCTCAGAGCCAACCTGGGCTACAGAGTGAGTTCCGAGACAGCCTGGGCACTGTCTCCAATGATAATGGCAATAATAGTAAACTCTAAAGGCTTTCCCCTGGAGTTAAGGGAGAGTCTGGGAGGAAAGAAGATCAGGGACTTGGGAGGCACTGGGAAAGACAGCTTGAGCTGCAGAGATGGGCTAAAGATGGAGTAGAGAGGAGAGACCATGACATCACCCATCTAGTAAGTTACCCTACTAGGCAGGTAATGATATTCATATACGGCTACAAGAGACTCAGGCTGTATATCTAACACAGGGCCTGCCCACTCTTCGGAAGAACATGGGATCTTCTGCCACATCTCATCCTGCGTTTTAGGCATCTACACCACCTGTTAGGTGTTTGGTGCCCAACTGGTATTTACGAAGCGTGCACACAGAGGACCAGTGTCTCCTCAGAAGCCTGGGGGCTGGAGCTGATGTATAGGATTTACCCGCCCTGGTCCTGCTACCTTCAATACAACATAAGCTTCCTGTCTTCATGTTCTCACAGTTGCCCCCCACAAACTGCCCCCATCTCCCTAACCTGGGACCCCACTCCTATCCCATACTGAGATGAAGCCCTTTGTCTAGGAAACCTAACAATTTTCCTTTCTTTCATTTGCCTAATTTCAGGTAAACCACAAGAAACATTACGGCACAAAATAAAGCCCACAGCACTAAAGGAAAAAGGCGTTCACTGTGCCATCCTAAAATATAAACAGAATACATGAGTTCTTCTGACCCCCCAAAACCACCCTGAAAATACAGCCCACACTTTAGATTTCCTTCTGCATTGTTTTCCTCAGGTGTGTTGAAAGTCACAGGCAGAGTCTTCCCAATAAGATCAGAAGAAATTCGTAGGGAGTTTCCTTGTGGATTAAAATCTCCATCTCTTCTCCTTTCATTTCTCTCTGTCATAAAATTCCCTGACAAATACAGTGTAGGGGAGCATGGTGTATTCCAGCTCCCAGCTCCAGCAACAGGCCATCACTGTGAGGAAGTCAAGGCAGGAATGTCCAGCTGAGAGTCCCATCCCAGCCAGTCACGAGCAGAGAGAAGCTAACACAGCGAACTTAGTCCCTTGCTTGTTTGTTCGGCTCAGTTTCTCCGCTCGTACGGCTTCCCTGACTAGAGAATGGTAACACCCACAGTTGGCTGCTCTTTCTGCGGATACTAACCTAACTAGAGTAATCCACAGGCCAACCCAATGTAGACACTCCCTCGCTGAGACTCTTTCCAGGTGATTCTAGCTTGTGTGAGGTTGATGTAGCTATCGCCATTCTAACACACCAAATAGACTCCATGACTCCCCAGCTGTGCCGACACTGGCCCCGATACCTGATGGGTATATTTTCCAGCACAGTAGGATGCCCCAAGGTGTAAAGGGAGAACAAAGATGCCTTAGAGCCTGTGTGAGAGTTCAGATTTTAAAGCAAATTGTTCCTGTTTAACCAGTTTGCCAAGCTTTGAGGCTAGTGTCCTGGTCACTGGGGACTGTGGTAAAGATCTCACACTGCTCATCTGAGCAGTGACCAGGCTCCTGCCAGTACCACAGTCCAACAGCCATGCGCTCAACGCTTTCCTATTTAACTTTCAAGTTTCCCCATGATTGGTTTACGCATGTTACTCATGTCAAAGCAGAATGCAGCAATATAAACAGAAGTATCTCTGAGGAGTGTCGTGCAGAAAGCCACATCCCGTGCAGTGTGGGGTCATACTCTGGGGGACACTGGCATGGAATATATGCTCTGCGCTCTTAGGAGAGTGACTGCAGGGACCTTCAGAGTTGTTTGCTGTCAAAGTCGTCCACTTCCTGACCATGGCCCCCTCCCATTTCTTCCCACTGGAGAGGTTAAATTGGAGCACACTCACCAGTGGCCCTTATAAGCTGGAAGAGCCAAATGGTATGACCAGCACTGTGGTTTCTAATCATGTCAGGAAATCAAGGACAGGGATCTACCATCTTTAAAATTGAGACTCACGGTGAGTCCATGGCTCACACGATGCTGGTGCACGCAACCATGTAACAGCCATGTTATATGCACACACAGCACTTTCACATGCCAGAGGTCCTGATGAGAATGAGTGCTGGGCTCATCACCTCCCCATCCCTCCAGATCTCCTGCTTCCTTTCTCTAATGAAGGTCTAATTATCACCTATTTGCAGATCGAACTACTGAGGCACAAAGGTTAACCGGCTGACTTCAATTTCCTGTGTGTTAACTCAGAGAGCCGCATTCAGTGTAGACTCCGGAGCCGCCAGCCTTGCAGATACCAGGCTACCTCGACTACAAAGGAGAAAAGCACACAAAAATCAATTTTATTATGAAGATGAATAAATCATTATTTCCCGTGAAAGCCTTCTGTCCTGAAAGTTAATCAAATGGACTAATATTTAATTAGCCAGAGGTATCATAAACTAAACAGACACATTCAGCAAGCCCAGGATGCAAGCTCAACCTAAGGCAATGATGTGTTTCATGGAGACAGCATTGCTATCTCTGTACTTGTGTTTTCTACCCGGGAATGTCATGCTCTAGTGCATTCCATAACACTGTGTTGGCTGCCTGCATGTGTTACCTACAGGACAGTAATTTCTGCGCTGTCCTTGACCAGGTTTGAAAGAGGAAAATGCATTTCCATGAGCAAGCCGAGAGTCATGTGTGCAAATGACGCACATAAAGCAACTTACAGGCTACCATAGTTAAAATTTACCAAAGTTACTTTATGTGAACTTTATAGATTAGAAACACTCCTTACATTTTAGTAACTAGAGGAAGTGCACCATGTGTAAATTCCTTGAGGTATTACTTTATAGCTTATAAAAAGTAAGATGTACCGAGGCAAAGTGGGTAACGAAAACAAGACCTCTGCCCCCAGCCATGAGGACCATCCCCCCAGGGCATCACTAAGCACAAAAGCTTAGTGATAGCAGCCAAGGCAAAGATAGTGACTGCAAGGAGAAATACTGAAGATTAAACTTCCCGGAAGAGGGGTGGAGCATTGGAGGAAGCTCCATTCTTCCCAGGGCAACAATCCTAGTGACTGCCCCTAAGCCCAAGAGCAGCAGGAATCAGAGGCACCATGAGGATGCAATTGGAAAGAGTTATCCGAATTCATGTCTATCGAGGACTTCAGAATGGGGCCTCATGAGTGAACAGCATCTTAATAATGGTGAGCCCACTCAGGTGGGCATTTTGATTGTGTTGGATGAGACCTAAGTCTGGGGGTCTTCAGAAGAGGCAAGGACCCGGACATGCCTTGGAAGGAAGACAGAGAGACAGTTTGGGCAGAGCTTCCACTGGGGCCTCTGTAGGCCTGGAGCAACAGGAGATGTTTGGAAGCACAGATGAAGACACAGGACAAAGTCCAGAATGTTCTGGAGCCTTCAGAAAGACACTGTGCTGTCAACACTTTGACCTTGAACTTTGGGGAAACAAATTGCTGCTATCGACAACTCCCCCATGGGGTCTTGTGTCCCCAAAGCTCTTAAGAGTAGGATCACATGCAGCAGGACCGCTTCTGGCAACGAGACAGGGGCAGAATCCTCAGGGGGAAAGGAGCTGGGTGCCTGGAATCCTCCTGTGTCAGCACTGGTAATGGCTGCAGAATGGTGCAGGCTGACCTCAGACGCCCTTCAACCTGCTCCAGCCCCTAAGCCCAATACCTGTTCCCACCTTCAAGGTTGCCTGAGTTCTGAGTTATGCCTAGTACCACCCTGTCCCTCCCTTCCAGTGCCTCTGGCCAGGAGGGGCTGCTCCTTCCAGCACATCTCAACTTCCTTGATGTTCCCTCCTCTAGAACTGCTCTTCCCCACCTGACAGAGATGGGCAATGGATGCAGAGGGAGATACAAGTCTCATCCAGGTCAGCCAGCCCGGAAGCAGAGGTACCAAGCATGAATCTGAGTCCTGCTTCCATCTGGCCACGTTTTCATAAAGCCACTCCGGCACCACTGCCGATACATTTTCGTCTCATACGTAGGAAGTATCAAATACTCTTTAGCAAGTGGCTCTCTGGTGACTGTTAATACAAACCTTCTGTATCTTCCTCCATCCTAGGCAGAGAAACTAGGTGTATGGATGCCACTACAAGTCTTTTTTGGTGCTAAATCATATTTGATTGCCCTTTGATTTTATTTGCAGCTCAGCCCTGCTCTATGACCAACACGTTGCCTGCAACATCCAATATTATTGATGTAAACATTACCCTGGTATCTGCAGGGGCTCTCTCACACTGTTGACCCATTTCAATTTATAAATTGATTATTTTGAGAGTTTTTAGCTGTGCTGATAAACTTACCCCATTGAGTGAAAATGGCACCGCTATAACTTCATTATGAAGTCAACTCAAGCATGCTACATAGGCCGCAGGGAAGCTAACACGATCTGCATCCACCAATGCAATATGGTTGCTCAGAGGCTGTACGCTGGATGCCATGCTTTTAATACTTTGATGAAGCTCTGTGTGCCACAACTGTAATGCTTCTGGTAGTTGAACACAAAGTCAGAATCAACAGGTGGACCGTGTAGAGTCACCAACCTTGTTGGTCACAGGAGGATGTTGTCTAGATTCCATTGACTCTGAGACCTTGATCCTCGCTGAGGGCACATCTACAGTCCTTACTCGGGTGTAAGGGAAAGCCACTGTCCCAGGAAACTGTCTCTCTGGCTAGCCTGCCTCCCTCAGCCTTTGTCAAAGGCGGTTTGCCCACACTTCCTTGTGTTCTATTCACCTCAAGCTTTTGAGCTCCAAAGTAAGGGTCTTAGGAAAGTTTTCCTGTGAAAACAGAGAATTATCGTCATTTTCATTTATTTATTCTTAATTTCATTTTTATTGTTTTTATTAAGCTCTATGTTTTTCTCCAATTATCATCATTTTTAGATACACATCAGGACTGTCTCCTGGTGATTGTATTTTGCTCTGCTTTTCACTAAATTTCCCAGCATTCTTTGGGATTTTCTGTTTACAGCACTGACGTTATTTCAATGTTATGTTTCACTTTCCTGAGCTTTACCTGAATCTGTTCAGAACAAGAGAAGACGGCTGGAATGTATCTCATTGTTAGTGTTTACTCTGCAGTCATGAAGCACTGAGTTTAATTGCCAACACTGCACAAACCTAGTGTAATGACTCACTTCTGTGATCCCAACACTCAGGAAGAACAGGCAGGAAAATCAGACATTCAAGGTCATCCTTGGCTACAAAGCCAGTTCAAAGCTAACCTGGGCTACGTGAAAAACCCTGTCTCACACAAGGGAACTGTTTTACTTTAAGAATGCTTGGCATAAAAAAAAAAGAATGCTTGGCATATGGGGCATAATCCTTACTTACTATACACTCCTGGATGCATGGGGGAGCAGCGATTTAAAAAAATAAAATAAAGCACAGCTCCTGGGCAAGGGAGATGGTTCTGCTTGCTGTGCAGATCCGATCAGCTGAGCTGAGTCACCAGAACTGAAGCCAGACTTAGTAGCACACAGCTGTATCCGCACTACTCCAGCTGGAAATGGAAAATGGAGGCAAAAGACGCCCAGGAAAGCTCACAGACCAACTCACCCAGCCTTCGCCGCAGCAAAGAGCAACAGAGGCCTAGGCAGGCAGACTACACCTCCAACCAGCAGCAGCCTTCAGCAGCGCCCTGAGCGTCACCCACATGGTGCTGGTGTTGAAGGCATAAAAGGCTAGACTAAGAAGGTCACAGGAGCTACTAAGGCGAAGCACAGTTGGAGTCCCTGCAGAAAAGCCCTGTGAAGCCATCTCATGGAGCTATCAAGGTGATGCCACACTGGCAAGAGAGACCCTAGGGTACTGGAGATGCAGCGGTGGTGTGTGCCGAACTGGAGGTGTGAGGCTACCCAAGCCCTTTGGAGCCCAGAACGCTGTGATAAACCCTGGATGCTGGACCTTGAGCTGTGGGAGTTTGTGTTTCCATGTTGGTCTGTTTTAATATGACTGTTCCTTGCTATGTTCCTGAGTCTTCCCTTTGGGAATAAGAATGTCTGTTCTGTGCCATTCTATGCTAGAAGTAAAACACTTACTTTATTATGTAGGAACTCATGACTAAGAGACTTTGGGCTTCTAAAGATAATTGTGAAATATTTGGGGGCTTGCAAAGCTGGAGCTGTATTTTATGAGATGGGCATGGGAGAGAGCTCAGGGCTTGCTTCCTGATCAGGGCTCTGCACTGAAGTTTGCAGTGAAAGGCAAGGTAGGATGGGAAAGATCTCACAGTCCAGCCTGGAAGTTTCTAAATGCCATGCCCTTTGCCTGAACTAAGTCATCATTGGAGATGCAGAAATGTTA
Organism: Bramus lutescens; assembly: GCA_001685075.1. Taxonomy (NCBI): domain Eukaryota; kingdom Metazoa; phylum Chordata; class Mammalia; order Rodentia; family Cricetidae; genus Bramus; species Bramus lutescens. Next base: position 23,359 of record LOEQ01003525.1, read on the forward strand.
AACTTATGTTTTAGAGTAATGACCCTAAAAAGGTGATAAACCAATCCACCTTTACACTTCTTTAACTTCTAAATGGTATTTTTTGAAAATTGCAAAAGGAAAGTCTACATACATATGCAGGTTGTGACAGCTCATTTCATCTCCTGCCTCGTTCTCTAATGGTACAAAGTAAGACAGCTGCTGGCACCTCCTCTGGCATCACATGACAGCCAGTCTGATGACAGGAGTCATCTGTCCACGGGGGACCCTGCGCCTGCACAGTGTTCTTCTAGGGAAGTCATTTTATTGGCAGCAAAGCCTCCTGACAGCCAATGTCTTGATGCTGAAGGAGAGTAGGAGGACCCTTCACCAGAAGGGCAGAAGGACAGAGGCTGACCCTGTGGCTGGGTGAGTACTAGGAACGAGTGCAAACAGAGAGAAACCTCATGGCCACCCTCAGGACCGCTTATCCCTCAGCTTGAGGGGTAGCTTCTCATTCTCTTCCAGTCCAGTTCCCGTGTCCAATTTCTGTGCGCGGTCCCGCCTCTCCACCTTTATCTCATTGCCTTCCAGGCTGGACACTGGCCCTGTTTCTCCCACAAGTACGGAAGCCGTCCTCAGCCTTGACTCCAGCTATGTCTGCCGCTCCCAGAATAGCACTTCGATCAAGGTAACCATGGCAACGTCCCCAAACTACAAAGCCTTGCATCCTGTCATTTTCCTGACCAATCTTTCTCGTTGACGAAACATTTTTGTTGTTTTGTTTTGTTTTTGGAGTCTGACCTTGCCAGCTGGGAGGAATTTCACGGCACACAAACCAGTGTCTTCATCCAGCATTTCTTCACCCTCCGTGGGTAGAATTCTTTTCGCTTCTGCTCAGAGTAACCAGAAATTTCTCATCTGCCCGAAACTCGCTCCAGCCTGGCAGACCCCTCTCCTCTGCTTTCCCATCTTCTCTTTCCACCCTCAGATTCCATCTTCCCAATCTGTACTCTCCTGTCCATAACTTCAGTTCCTCTCCTCCCTGTCGAGTCCCACCCCACCCACTGGTCCTATGGAGAAAACAATCAAGCACATTATGAACTGAAACGCAGTCTCATTTCCACCCGTCCTGGAGCGTCTATGGAAGGGTGTGTCCAAACCAGGCACACCGGGCTCCTGAAAACCACGGTCAGGTCAAAACTGCTCCAAAACAGGATAGCGTGTGCCTACCCCATGCCTTCAGTAGCTCGACTGTCTGCACCATGTCAAGCACTCATGACTCAGCTGGGATTCTCTCCAGCATCTTCTTGTTCCTCCCCAGGCTGTAGGGGACAGTTTGAAATATAGACAGGCAATGTACGGCCACTGTGTGTGGACCTTCATCTAGCTGACAAATTTCAAACCTGACCTTGCTCCCAGTTCCTCAGCCCTGCGACCTCACACCACCTTCTTTGCTCCTCCATGCCTCGGGTCTCACTGTCTTGAAGATGACCCTTGCGCAAGTTAGACCCAGATGGAGGTATAGCTGTCCTTCCCCCACAGATGCTCTTTCTGAGCCAGCCCCACTACTTTCTGACTTCTCACTCTTTAGACTCCCCCTTCCATGCCCTTCCTCAGGAATGTCACTCTGCCGAGTACCGCCACTGCTGGTGCCCCTCGATTACACATTCCCACACTGGTTTAATCCCTGACTTCCAACTGTACGATAAGCTTTCAGACTTCCTGTCTGGCTTCTTCTGCTGTCTCCAAGACCTCAGCAGCATCAGCTCACAGGCAGAAGGGACAGCAGAAACAGAATCTGCTCAACCTCAAGGTCCAGCATCCAAAGCCACATGATGCCTGTCAGGAATCCCACGGGCACACTGCCTTTGCCTAGGAGACAAGATGCAGGGGCTCTTCAGCAGGAGGATGCTCTGGGCGGCCTTTCAGCATATATCTTAGCAACGAATGACAACTGAACCATCACCCATTCCGTGAGCCATGTTACCTATGACTCTTGCCCATGGAAGTTCGATAGGAGCAAGTTCAAACTCAAGAGCACACTCCCAGTGGAAGGAGTAGTATAACACTCATGTCAGCATGGATCTATACTAGAGGGCTAGAGCCCACATAAAACTTTAGTGATGCACAGACCCCATACATTTTTAATAGCCAAGACCACAGGAAATGTATCCAGGAGAGTGTGTTGTTGGCAACTGTAATGCATCCCCTAGTTTTCTCATAACACTGTCATTTAACCCCCCTCCGCCAAGTCTTAGGGAACTAATGCTACCACCCTAGTGTTCCGTTCCCTGGGGGTGGATTTGTTAGGGAAAGGCTGACAGGAAGCAGAGCCGATGCTTTGCCCTGCCAACAGAACACCAACAGTTTTCCACTAGAAATTCTCAACCTCAACTGATAATGCTCGCCCAGCTTTGGGGTAGGGGAGGTGCATGTTGAGGAAGGAAGGTGGGTGCTCCTGGCCTAGAGATCAGAGGCTGAGAACGCCAGGGGACTGAACCTCACAGGGACTCAGGGAGGTGATGGTCCCTGCAGCAAAGACAGGAAGAGGCAAGCCGCCACAGCCCTTCAGTGAAGACGCTGGGAGAGAAGGTTTACTAATAAGCTGCATAGCTTGCAAGAAAAGGAAGGTAACATGCATTAGGGGACATGTTGCTCCTGTGAATGACTGAACTCCCAGGAGGCCCCTCCCAACACCAATGGTTGCTACTACCGGCCATTTAATTCCTTGGGGTGGGAGAAAGGAAAGGAAAGGAAAGGGAAGGGAAGGGAAGGGAAGGGANGGAGGGGAGGGGAGGAAAGGGAAATAGAAAAGGAGGAGAGGAGATAGGAAGGAAGGGAAGGAGGGATGGGGAGGCCTTTCTACAATGTGTCTTATTTTTTAAGATTATGAAGTAAAAACGAAAACATCTAGGTTACAGATGAATCTACAGAATTCGACTGTGGCCCAGTAGCCATGAAGAGTCCAGCGAATCACCTGCTGCCATTGGTATCCACTGCAGAAAAGGCCAAGATGATACCCAATGCGCCACATCTCAGTCTTATGATGAGGAGCAGAGGAAGGCATGGATGCAGAGATAATGACCGATGATGGGGACAGGAGTCAGCATTCCATCATGCCCAATGCCTACTTACTTCTCCAAAGCTGTGTGATGATCAGGGAAAGCTTGGGCCAGTGCAGGTGACGGCTGGGAATGCTTCCAACCTAGGGTCACAAGATGGCTGCAACCTGTCATCTCCTCAGAGGTGGGAGGTGACAAAAATGTTAGCAAGGAATGCTGGGAAACTGTGTCTTCTGGACGTGACAGCCGTTACTGCAGATGTGACAGCCTGCACAAGACTGACCTACCACCATATTGTTACGATGGAGCAGGGACTCAGGAGACCAGATATCTTACTGAGGGGTACCCTCTAGGCAGTAAGGGGGTGCTAGTTGATGTGGGTGCCACTTGGTTCAGTGCTGATGAGCCGTATGTGGTCTAGTTAATAAGCACTCCCCCCGCACACACACTCCTGCTCCTGCAAGCAAACTTTACTAAATTTAGTGTGTCACGAAGGTCTGCAGTAGGAGGAAACTGGCTAAAGAAGCTGTCTCAGGAAGAGAAGGGGGAGTGAGAGAGGGTGATGGAGGGGGTTAAAACGGTATAGTCAGACATGACATGATCAAAGAATAAGAAAGAATCCTCACAAATGGAGATCTGTCTGGCTGTCTCTTGTCTCCAGCTTTCCAACAGCTGTGGGAAGAGTAGGCTGCCCACTTCCCCTTAGGGGTGCTTCATGTTTCCAGTGCCACAGACGCCCCTCTGTGCCATGAAAGCCCTTTACCTACTTAGGAAGCCTGTCTGTACCCAATTAGAGAACCTGGTATTTTCATGGTCATTCCTGTGGCCGCTCACCCCTCTGTTCCCTCTACATTACTGCTGGGACCATCTCCAGACCCAAGGGAGGATATGACTTCCCTCATGAGCACGCTGCAAGGACAAGTCAGCTTCTTCTCTGGCCAGCCTCTTCCTGTGCCCACTTTAAGCCCTAGAGAGTAAGGATGAGGTGAAAGCCAGGATCTCTGTGTGACTGATCTTGGAAAGAGGTTCTCTGAGGAGCAATTTGGGGTAAGTGAGGACACAAGAATCGGGCCCTAGCCCAGTAGGACTGCTGTCCTAGTTGGAAGATGGCAGGAGGACACATGGACAGGACAGAGACCCTTGAGGTCACAGAAGAAGGCTGCCCGCCAAGAGGACAGGCCTCCCAGAAAGGGACTGAACTGGCACGTGATCTCAGACCTGCGAGGAGACAGTGTTCTGTTGTCTTAGGCAGCAGTCTGCAGTGTGTTGCTATGGTAGCCTCAAGGACAACATAAGAACCAACCTACCCTTTCTGATGGGTGCTGTGGCCTCTCCCATCACACTGTGTGGACACAGTACAAATACACATACTTCAAGATAAACAACTTCACCTCCGACTGCTTACAGACAGCTCAAGAGATGGATCAGAAACCATCACAGCCCTTATTTCTGAGCCACCATGTCCTTTTATTTTCATTTTAATCTTTGGGAATAACTACAGCTACTGATTTCTCTTGCCTTTGCATATGCACACACATGCATGCAGACGTGCATGCCCAACATGTGTACATGGAGAGAGAGTATGAATATTAGCTGTCATCCTTCTCGCTGTCTAGTTTCTCAGGTTGAACTCTTCCATCCAAGCATAATCTAGGAGGAAATCTCATCAAGGTTTGGTGTTAACTACCTGACTGGTTTGGCCCAGCTAGTGTGATTGCTGTGCCCATGAGTGAGCCCCTCACTACCCAACCATGAGTTTCTTCCATATTCACAACGACCTCTAGGTAGAGGGCATGTCTGGCCTTGTGTTCATTCTGAAACCATGTTGTTTTCCTGACATCGGTGACCCTGAGTGGTCTCACATCAACCTCCATGCCTTGCTTCTCTGCTTCTCCATCGGTTTTTCTTCTTCCTGAGACCACACCCACCTCTCCTTCCGGAATAAACTCACTCATTTGACCTTTACTGGCTTGGTATTATATGTGGCAGGGAAAAAAAATCACTCCAATACCGGGAAGGCCATCCTCTCTCTGGAAGACACTGAGCAAAATGCCCACTGGCACATGGTGGTGACTTTACACTGAGCCATTTATCTCCAGGTCTAAGTCCCCTTGCCCCCTTCTCCACTCTCTGCAAAGCCATCCTGCAACATCTGCAGTCGTCTCTTGTTCCCTGGAGCCAATAAACTACCCAATTCCGCCCACCATGGGTCTTCCTTCACTTGCATCTCTCATGCACAACACTTCTTAAAACTCTGGCCTCTTCTATAGTTCACATCGTCTCACTTCTTATAGGCCTACACTAATTAACTACATTTACTGCAGTCTCTTTTTGAGACAGGGTTTCTCTGTGTAACAGCTCTGGCTGTCTTGAAACTTGCCTGTAAACCAGGCTGACCTCAAACTCACTGAGATCCACCTGTCTCTGCTTCCCAAGTGCTGGAACTAAAGGCGTGCACCACAACCACCGGACACCATTTTTTTCTAATGTGTTTTAATACAATATTATACGTTCTTCCATCTCAGTGTCTTTAGACCCCATAGTCAACACTGCTGGGTTGGTATAAGGAAGGAGAGAAGTACAACAGATAAGAGCCATGGAGACCAGACTTTGCCTCTCTCTACCACTCCTACTCTTAAGGCCAAGAGGCTACATCTACAGAAATGGCTCTTGTGGTTCTTATTTGGTGGTCCACCATCCTTCACGGTCCTAAGGCTCATACATGTATGAGTGTGACACACGGTCGGAGCCATCATCCTTCATGGTCCTTTTTCATAAACGCATTTGCCATAGTGAAAGCTGTGCCTAGAGATGCTGCCTGGCCAGCAAGGAGCAGGGGGTCAGATTTCTTGGCCAAAATCAAAATGCGTACACTGAGAAGTAAAAAAAGACGGAAAATACGCCAAATGATTATTTTCTATTGATTTTCATCTGCATCTGTATGTAAAAACATTTTATAATGAATAATATTGACACTCACTTGGCACATATTTAAAATCACTAAAGTTGAGGGGGGTGCGAGTGCATGCGTGTGCATGCGTGTGTGTACATGCATGTGTGTGCATGCATGTGTGTATGTGTGTGTGTGTACATGTGTGTGTGTTTGGGGTTTGTGTTTATTTTTCTTGCACAATTTTAAAAGCCTTGAACAATTAATTGGTCCACTACAGGTGGTGAGAATACATCACAGCTTGCTGTGAATTCTTCCATTCTTTAAGACAAGAAGGCTCAGGAGAAAGGTGCTTGGGAGAGGGCACTATAGGCAGAAGGCAGATTATGGCAACATTTTTCCTACTTGCCTCCCTGCTGGGGATAAGACAGCCTTTTCTCCCCTCTGTCCCCAAGAGAGGTATGAGTGCAGTGAGTAGGGCAGCTCTCCAGGTATGAGGTCTCAGTTACGCAACCTGTGCTTTGGAAGAGAATGGCCCCCATAGGAAGTGGCACTATTAGGAGATACAGCCTTGTTGGAGTAGTTATGGCCTTGTTGGAGGAGTTATGGCCTTTTTGGAAGAGGTATGGCCTTGTTGGAGGAGGTATGGCCTTGTTGGAGGAGGTATGGCCTTGTTGAAAGAGGTATGGCCTTTTTGGAAGAGGTATGGCCTTGTTGGAGGAGGTATGGCCTTGTTGGAGTAGGTATAGCCTTGTTGGAGGAGGTATGGCCTTGTTGGAGGAGGTATG
>LOEQ01003525.1:35295-63755 GCA_001685075.1 Bramus lutescens
TCTCTGTCTCTGTCTCTCTCTGTCTCTGTCTCTCTCTGTCTCTCTGTCTCTGTCTCTCTCTGTGTCTCTGTCTCTCTCTCTGTCTCTCTCTGTCTCTCTCTCTCTCCACACCTGCTGCCTACAGATCAAGATACAGCTCTCAGCTGCCTCTCCAGCACCATGCCTTTCTCCCTACCACAATGCCTCCTCCTCTAATGATCAACGGATTAACCCTCTGAAACTGCAAGCAAACCCCCAGTGTTTTCTCCTGTAAGTTGCCTCCGTCCTGGTGTCTCTTCACAGCACAAGAACGGTGACTAAGAGAATTTTGCTCACTATCAGCTTAAGAAACTCACTCCTTAAAAACCATAGCCACCACAGACCATTCTCTGGGCCGCACAGAACCCCTCCTTGAAGTGGGCACATATCTGTGGATTCTACTTGTGGCCAGGAAGGCGAAGGGCTCCTTAGATGGCTTGGGAGTTAAGGAATGGTGGTAGACATGAGGTAGCAAATGCCTGAGGTTCAGAGTTAACCCTTTCATGACAGGAGCACATGTATGCTGAGTTTGTTTCAGTCAAAACAATATGCCTGGGTTTGGGGTTGTTACTTCTTTACGATAGTGGCTCTCAGAAGATACCTTCCCTAAGTTATAGATTATATAGGTGTGGGCACATGGCAGTCATCTGAAGTCCCCAAAAATATGGCATGTAGGATCTTTGTCTCTTGGGGACATCAGTCATTTCCAAAGGGTGAGCTACTTAAGCAAGTGTCCCCCTGTACTGTATTTATGGAAAGGGGCCTGGGAGCAGCTCCATCTTCCTATAACTGTTTTCCTTGAGCCCAAGTGAGCAGGTCCTAGCAGACAATCCTTCTGGTTAAAATCTAATGGGTTCCTGAGGTCACAAAAGCATATGGGGAGGATGGAGCTTTGAAAGTTCACAAGATGACCAAGGTCACAGGATGACTGAGGTCACAGGATGACTCAGGTTTCCTTCATGACTTTGTTGGGTTCTAGAAGGCAAGAAAGACAGACAAGTGAGCCACTGAGAGGGTGTTAAGGATGGGTACCACTGAGTGGGTGTGAAGACGGTTAACACAGAGCAGGTGTGAGGATGAGTACCACTGAGCAGTCACGAGGATGGGTACCATCCTAGGCATTACACATCAAACAATGGAAAGGAAAAGCTGCCATCCAACACACTGATAGAAGGCATTTAAAGTCAGGCATGGTGGCACATGCCTTTAATCCCATCACTGGGGAGGCAGAGGGGCAGATCTCTGAGTTCAAGGCCAGCCTGGTCTACAGAGCGAGTTCCAGTTACAGAGCTAGCTATGCAAAGAAACCTTGTCTCAAAAAAAAAAACAAAAGAAAAAGAAAGAAAGTATCCAAGAAAAAAAAAGTGTCCAAGGGGTCATGAGTTAATAGACAAATGTGTATTAATTTTAACACAAAGGCCCTTAGTGGCTCAACAGCCCTCAAGAGCGCTCCTGGTTGTTTGCAGAAGGTAGCAGGCCCAGCGTGGTTACTCTCTGCAAACAAATCAACATAACCAGAGCTGATACTTCCCCTCTGACACGCTAGTCTGTCTATCCTTGGTTGATGCCTCCACTGTGTGTGGCTTTCGTGTCTGTGTGTGGCCGAACGCCAGGCCCACAGATGTCTGTCATATTAGCTTGTGTCCAGGAGCAGACATGTCCACTGCTCTTGATCTTCAGTCAAAACCAGTCTGCCCTTTGGGGATGACAGCCTGTATCCTAAAGCTCATCCTTTCATGAGGGGTGACAGAGGGTGCCATCTCACCCTGTGCTCCATGTGGGCTGAGCCCTACAGCAAGGCACAAAGCCTTCTAGCTGAGCTCTGACACACCTAGCCGAAGCAAAGAGGGTCTTAGTGCATCTTCACCATGACCCAAGCTTCCCAGAAGACCCTTCTTGAGCTCCCAGCAGCCTCACCACCTCCCTGAGTTCAGTGCCCTAAAGATTTGCAGCTCAGGGCAATCCAGGACTCTGGAAGTATTGCTGACCCTTCATAGTGCACTCTAACAACAGTTAGGAATCCTGTTACAACACAGAGACACCAATGAGCCATGTGATCATATAGGTATCTTCTACTCACCTTGCCCATTTCAGATGTGAGCAAATGCTTAAGATAACCCATTGTTCACACACAGGGCTTCAGAGCACTGGGCTTTGTCCTCTTTCGGTTGAGAAGGAAGTCAGCCCTGAGAGCTGATGCTCAGTCAGGAGACAAAGCTCCACAATGAGCCCCTAGGCTGGAATCCAGACTCTGTCATTGGTCCCTGACCTCCCATCTTGCTTCCTTGAACATCTGTTTCATATATGTGGAGTTAGTTGTCCAAGGAATTCTTGAATAAGGAATCAATAAAACTCTTTGGTAAAATATACTTTTATGCATAATTTATTATATTTTATGTATACAGTTGTTTTGATGGCATATGTCTGTGCACCACATGTGTGCCCGATACCTGTGGAAGCCAGAAGAGGGTGTCAGATCCTCTGGTACGGGAGTTATAGACAGTTGTGAGCTGTCAATGGGGTTGAATGTGGGTTCTCTGCAAATGCAGCCAGTGCTCCTAACTGCTGTCTCTCCAGCCCCTCAATGAAACCTAAAACCTCTCATGAGCTCAGGAAATATAAAAGAAAGCACTAGCTGGGGTGATAGCCATGTGTAAGACATACTATCTCTCCCAGTAGTCATGTCAGAAAGGGAAATTCTTGCCCATCAACAGCAAATGAAGTGGTCTTATCCACTCGGGTTCTCAACAACCTAGTTGCTGGCTATCACACAGCAAGCTCCGTTTAAAGAGCAAGGAACATAAAAATGAACTAGACAGGTCCGACACCTGTTCCCATGAGCAAGGTCCCACCAGTACAGACCTGAAGAAAACCTGGGTGGGGCTAGTGGGGGTGTGAGCGGCTACAAGGAGTGTTTGCTGCACTCCGTCGGGCCACCAGGCTGAGACATGTGTGCAAGACTGGAGTGGTCTTGACTCCAGTTTAGAATGTCAACACCACCCGGGGGAAGTTACCAGAGCTAGGACAGCCTGAGAGCGGATCTGAGTCCAGAAACAAGGTTCCAGCTAGCTAAGGTTTAGGGGAAAGGAACAGACAGCTGCTGTAGCTGTTGGGGAAGAAATGAGAGCATCGGATGGCTGGGAACATAGACCCTGAGGCAGAGAAGGATGGAACCAGTGATGGAACCAAAGAAACACACACGTGGGCCATACTCGGGGAGGTCCTACTTCCTCTCCATCTGCTCCACTGTCACCTTCGTGGCTGTGGTCCAGAGACCTCTTACTTACAAAAACAGGTCTCTGGCCTCATTGGACCCATAGGCCATCATTCACTGACAGGCTATGGTCTGTGGCATTAGGAGAAAGCCAACGTGGGTCAAAGAGTATGCACCTTCGTAGCATGCTTCAGCAGCCCTCACATGTACGTGTGGATCTTTCAGGAAGGGACTTCTCAACCAGGGTTCCAAAGAGTAGACTTACATTTCTGAGGTTTGGGAGGTCTGTTACGCCTTTTAAATTATCTGCATACCTTTGTGCAACTGCCTCCCACAGATTTCTAATCCATAGTGGCCTGAGGCCCAGAAAGTTGAGGGTAAACCAAACAAAGCAAAATTTAAAAAAAAAACAAACCATTGGTAAACATCAGCCTAAAAAAAAAGTCCTCCTTCTTTCTCCTGATGACATCATCAGCCACTCTGTAAAATTTCCCAGCAATAATATTCCCTGGACCCTCAGTCCTTCGTCCCATCCTCAGGCCCCAAGGCCTTCACGGGCAGCCAATGGTTGCAGCCTTCAGGCCTCCACAATGCCACACTCACCTCCCTTTAACCCTCCCCATCATCAGCCCAGTTCCCAGGGCCCACGGAGGCTCCTTCCCAGGAGGATCAGCAGCTCTTAGACTAAGCAGGAAGTAAAGTTACTCCTAAGTCGAGATGTTCTCAGAAATTCCTTTTTAGAGCTGTTTTGTTTTTCACTAAGCATGCCCCAAGCCACACCTTCCAAACGCAGCAGAGTTCAGCTTCTCCAGCTGACAAGTCCTAAACAAGAGCTGGGTTGTATATATTATCTAACCAGGGCATTGACAACTTCCAGAAACTTAACAAAAACAAAGAGCATCGTGCACACAGTCAACCCAGAAGGAAAATCGAAACAGCACAAAGGACCGTGTCAGTGCCAAGGACATCTGACAGAAAAACAGCAGCAGAAACAGGGCAGATAATCCAGAAAGACCCTCGCCAGTAAAGTTAACAGATGCTAGCGAAGACCCACGAGCTGGATGATGAAGAAAAGAAGGCACTTTCAGCAAATGCTAGGAAAGCTAGACAGCATGTTTTTAAAAACAAATTTAGAAGGATTTCAGGAAAATTAACTCTAACTGGTTCACAGACCTAAAAGCAAGCACAAACCCACAGAACTCCCAGCAGAAAACCTGTGGTCTTGGACTTGGGGAAGACTCCTTAGGCAAAATAGATGATAAGATTCAAGATCCCTAGAGAGCAATTGATAAGGGGTCCCTATTAAAATTTAAAACTTCTGCTGTTAAAAAGATAACACCACATCCTGGGAGAAATACATATTTGCATATGTACATAAGAAAATAACTATAAGACAATGCACAGACTCTGAAAGATCAAAACTAAGAAAACAGCCATCTTGGGAAATGGTGGGAAGACCTTGGGGGGGGGGCTNGACAGGAAGATAAGAAACAGCAAGCTTAGCCTTCCACCAGCAAGGAGTGGAAAATTAAAGGTGATCGACACTCACTATGTGGCTAAAGTCCATAGCACTGACTCCAGCAAGTACTGGCCCAGGTGTGGCAGCCGGAGCTTCTGTGCATTGCTTGGGAGGATGCAGAATGGGATGTCACATTGAAAGACAGTTTGAGAGTTTCCTGCAAGACTACCCACACTCCTGCAATATGATCATGCACGTCCTTTGATTATTTACCTCAATAAATTGAACACTTGTGTCCACACAAATACCTTCAATGTTTAAAGAGCAGCTTTGTTTGTAATCACCAGAACATGAAAGAAAGAAAGAAAGAAAGAAAGAAAGAAAGAAAGAAAGAAAGAAAGNNAAGAAAGAAAGAAAGAAAGAAAGAAAGAAAGAAAGAAAGAGAAAGAAAGGAAAGGAAAGAAAGAAGGTTTCAGTGTGTAAATGGATAATTGTGGTATCTACCCAGGCAGTTGGGTATCATTTGGTGCTAAGGATCAATGAACTTTCTAGTCAAATTTAAAAAAATAATAATAAAGGAAGGAAGGAAGGAAGAAGCAATTGAGGAAACTTTATCCACTCTATCAAGACAAAGAAGCCAGTCATAAAAGGACTATAGGATTCTAACTGTACAATAGTCTATTGTAGTCAACTACGGGGGCAGCAAAAAGTTCCATGGTGGTTGGGAATTTGAGGGATGAGGAGAAAGGAACAGTGAGCAAAAAGTATTCCAGGAGCAGGATGGGGTCCTCTTAGATCCATCAGCACAAAATGCATTCTCCCCACTTCCTGTCTTTCTAAATAAAGCTTTATTGCAGTCTGGGCCCATACATTGTCATTGTCTGCACTGCAGTGTCAAGGTTAAGCAGCTGCAGCAGAGATTAGACAAACCATAAAATCTAAAATACTATCTTGCTCTCTGCAGAATAATTCTGCCAAACTCTTAGTCATCCATTGACTGCTATTTTCTAAGGAGGATGTTTTATTCTTTTCCACAAGGAAAAAATTCTTAACTTGTTATGAATGCAGTGTGGCATCCTGAAATGGACCCTCAAATGGATGAAAGAGCAACTGGTTACCTATGAGGAGGCCTGTACTTGAGTGGAAATTGTCTGTCTGTGTTCATCTCTGGGTTCTGAAAAGAGTCCCGGCACTATACAAGATGATAACTCTCTAGTCTGGCTCTGGGAAGCAGCTCTGTAAATCTAATTTATTTCAAGATTTTTAACAAGTTTGTTCAAAGAAGAAAATCTCAGCAAATCAGCAGTAAGGGCTGAGAGGTGGCTCAGTTGGCCTGGCGCTGACTCATGAAGCCAGAGTTTGGATCCCAGCACCTGCGCCATGATGGTGAATCTCTGAAAAACCTGCATTGCAGGGGCAGAGGCAAGATGATGCCTAGAGTAGACTCAATGGCCAGTCTAGATGTTCAGTAAGCTCCCACTCCAACGAGAGCTGTGGCCTCAAAAAGAAAAGTGAAGAGCAGTTGAGAAAGAAACCTGATGATGGTGACCTCTGCACGCATGGCCATGTGCTTGAGCAAGCACACACACACACACACCACATACAATTACCACACACCAGCACACACACACATCCATACCACATACATCATACACACCACACACATATACTGCACACATACACACACCACATACACACACAAATATATACACACATATATCATACACACACCATACAAATACACACACCACACCCATACACACACATATACACACATACCACATACATACATATACCACAAACACACACCACACACCTACATGCACCACACTCATACATATACACACATACAGACACACACACAAAAATTAAAACATGAATTCAAAGTATGAAATAAACCTGTTTCCAGTGGCAGGTCATGACACAACCTTCAAGTCATTTGTTCATATAATCAACACACATTTACTAAGAACACACAACCACCACACAAAAAAGTCTTATTTTATAAAAACGTCCAATTGCTTTCCTGCTTTGGGTAGTCTCATCTTATTTAGACGTCACAAACTATCTTAAAAAGAAGAGAAAAGCATTGGTACAGGTAGTGACAGAGTCGGTGAGAAGGAACGGAAGGTGGCAACTGCCCTGTAACCAGATAAACACAGCCAGAGATGTGTGTGGAACATCAACTCTGGGGCAGCACAACAAGACCTTGCCTCTAGTACCTTCTGGCAGCTCCTACATACAGCAAAACCTTCTGTGGCTCCGGCTCCCCAGTGTCTTGCCCCTTGGCTGCCTTCCAGAACCAAGAGAGACGATGGCCTTGTCCTGCACGTCTGGAGTCCCGAGGCTCAGGGTCTGCCTGAGTGGGCTGGGAGGAGACAGCAGCCAAAAGAGAAATCTCTAGACCCTCACCGAAAGAGCAGTGTCTGCTCCGATTTCAGCGGACTGGGATGGAGGCTGGCTACTCCAAATGCAAAGTCAGAATAATGCTGTGTCAGTGAGACCTCCTGCCCATCAAATGACAAGAGAGGGCAAGTGGCAAGCAATCAGAGACCACACTGTGTGTTGGGGGTCAGGGGACCAGAGGAGCCTGTAAATTCTCCTGAGTGGGAGACTCCTACCTCCTACCCTTCTCTGCCTAATAAAAATCCACACACACAGCGCAAGCGTATTGGGTGGAATATGGGCTCAGAAGTTCTCAGGATGAGAAGTTAGGAGCTGTAATGACCCACTGATGGGAAAGCATAGCACTGGCCCCATCTGTCTAAGGGCTAGACAGATTGGCAGCTCCCAGGAAGTGACACTCCATAGCTCTCTCCTGCCCATATCCATTTTGTCTGAAATAGGATGAATAGTACTGGCTGTCCACTTGAACTTTGACTCTGTGGTACCGTGAACCTGGCTGACAAGCTTTAGCGCCCAACAAGAATTCATCCTCACGGGAAAAGACAGAGACAGCAGAGTCAGGACCTCGACGCGGGTCACTCTGATAAGGTTCTGAAAAACTGTGACTGCCTGAGGGATCTGGCCTCTGGAAGCCCCCCTCTTACCAACCAGCCATGGCTCAGGCCAGGCCATGCCAAAGTTCACGGAGAGGAAAGCTAGAATCTGGGGGAATGTGGCTGTCCGAGTTGTTACTTCCTATCACAACTTTCAGCAACAGTGTTCTCTCTCACAGGCTGAGAATGAAGCCTTTCCTTATTGTCAAGGACCTGAGAGAGAAGGCTAAACATCCCAGAATGGGAAGTCATCCAGGTCATGGACGTCCCCCAGAGACCTCCCATCAAGGATTCAGTGTATGGCTGCAGCATAGGAAGAAATGCTTAACATGAATCCTGGCTGGAGGTCCCATCAGAAAAGAAGAGACCACCCCACCCTACAATAAATAGTCCACCAAGTTCATGGCTACAGAAAGAAGCCGGACTTGGGTGGTCACACAACAATGTCCGCCTTCTTCACCTCTGACCCCCTGGGAACCCCGCAGGCGCGGAACCTGTGTGTTCAGAATAGCTGTCACACAGGGTCCTTGTCCCGCCCATCACTGTTTGGCTGTGTGGAGACTGCAGGGTCCCCTTTGCTCTCAGGAAGCCATGAGGACAGCAGTGTCATACATAATCCGGTTCACTTAGAACAAGGTGTTCTCCTGATTGTTCCTGTAAATCTAGACGTAATGTTTTGCAACAGAGGAAGAGAGAGGCCGCAATCAAAGGAAGCCAAAGATGTAGAACAGTGCATTTTCAGAGGAAAGTGGGGCTTACTTACAACACTATGGGAGAGCGGTTACGCTGTGTCAGAAGGGACCTTGGGCCTCTGTGTGCACACGTGCATGAGTGTGAGGTCAGGGGTTTGCGACAGTGTTTCTAAACTCTTAGACGATAAGCCAGAAAGCACCCGTGGATTTGAACTGAAGTGGCTTGAACTTGGACACACTGGAAGTATGTCAAAGGTCTCCCCTGAGATTTTGGAGAGGAGCTGAGCCAAGGGCTCTGTATTCCATCAGGGCAGAATGAACACAGTGATGGAGCCTGGCAGGCTGACCGTGTGTGGTGAGCTAAACCAGGCTGGAGTTCAGTCCAAATCCGCAGGCTTATTTCCAGAAAGGGAGGGAGAATTCAACTCTAATCCCTGAGAGCTTTCCTTCCCCTTTAATTCCTTCCTGCCATGGGAGGACCAGTACAATGTTTCCCTAGAACTCTCCCAGGCCAGCAACGGAGAACAGTCACCTAAGTTGTGCAGAGGGAAAAACCAAACTGAGCTCACAGCAGTGACAGATTTCACGTCAGATACCAAAAACCTGGATCCTGAGGGGGAGGGGGTGCATACCTATGATCTCGGCACTCAGAAAGCTGAGACAGGAGGATGAGCACAGAGTAAGCCAAGCACGGGCCAGATAGGAGAACTTTGTCTTAGAAATAGCATCTTCCTATCCATGGATCAACAGGCAAGCCTTCAAGGGCTGAAGCAGGCTTCCTTCTCAGAAAGCCAGAAATGGCCGCGTTGCAGGATGGTATGGACAGTGGACCATGTGAACATCTTCCCATGAGGGACTGAGTCCCCTGGATTCCCAGGATGCCACTCTGACTGAGGCACGGCCTCCCTGAGGTAACACCAATTCCGCAGAAGGCTAGAGGATGCTGCTGGATCCGAACACTCAGAAGTTACCAATCTAGACTCTAACTTGGCTTTCCTCACTGAAGCACCAGGCAAATTCTGGGCTGTGTGAAGGACAATTGCCGTGTCTCGTCCCAGAAGGCAACAGTACCCTGAACAACGTGTGAAATACAGGCCTTGTAGCTCTCTGCCCAGCAAGGGAAACATTCACTAAATACAAGGCGTGCGGTGTGAACAGGAGGCTCAGAGTCCAGAAGCCTGAGGTGGTAGATGGATGACTTTGATACTTCTGTAGGCAACGGGGTTCCTCTCAACCCTTCCAGTTCCCCAGTGGGCAGCATCAGCCATCTGCCTCCCTCACCTCCCATTTCTTTACTCCACCTCTGGGAACTGAGGTGGTCACAGTGTGTCTGGAGACTTCTGACAGAGTGAAGAAGGCCATGGTAGGTAGATCTAGCGGTGGTGTCAGGATGGCAAAATTCCATCTGCTTCCCCAAGGTCAGGCACTCCTGTGTTTGTTGATTTTGATCTGTTCTCCTAGATCACATGTGAGCTCAACCAGTGACCCTCCCATCCCATGCCCTGGGTCCCTACATGGCAAGATGTCGCTGACCCTTCTTCGTCCAGCACTCACCTCTTGGGCTCTGGGCCTCTCCTATTGGATGCTGTTTTCCTACTTGGCTCCTATCATGGCTTTATAAAAATGTACATTAGAGGAAACAGCTGTCTGCCTTCACTGGTGACATCAGAAGTGAGTGGTCTTCAGAGTGGCCGTCTATGAGACAGCGGGTCTATGGGATGGTGGCCCAGACTTGAGGCCACACTGTCAGAATCTAAATATTGTGCTTTCAAACGCTCCTGGATCCCAGTGCAAAGCTTTGGTTTATCATGGAAGAGAGACCCCAAGCTCTGCAGAAACAGGATATTAAAGGTGAGTCGTTTAATCTGAGAGAGGAAAGCGTCTCAAGAGATTCAGAAGGAGGCCAGCAGAGCAGAATGCAGCACATCTGGATTCTCTCTGATCTATAACGTCCATATCAAATGACAAGGACAGAAGCTTTCCTTTTTAATCTACGAGTGTCTGAACTGGCAGCATCAGGACACTGCACACCCCCAGAGTGTCTTAGTTTCCTGGGATGGAGACTCAACTACAGACTGTTCATTTTAACTGATGTGCTTTTCTAAGCTACAGATTCAGAAACCTAAGAGCAAAGAAGCAACAGTAGCCTCCGTCACCGAGCAGAAGCGTGGCCAAGAGCACAGCCTTCAAATGCGGCTGGGGTTTTAGAACATTGTCAAACTATGAACCCAGACAAGGCTGCAAACTTGCTCACTGCAAGTTGGTTGCAAACGCTGGGGCAGTCTCACCAAGCCCAGGGAAGCACTGTCACCTGGATGTGGTCTTTGTCCCGGCAAACAACAGTCTAGATAAATATAGATTCATTCATGTCATTCCTCCTAGCTTACTTAGAGAAATCTAGACTTGTCCTGGGAGACAAACAAGGTTTAATTAGTGTTGCACCCATTCGGCAAGGGCCAGCTCTAGAGAGAACCCTGAAAAATGTGCAGGTGTTTTGTTTTTCTCACAGGAGACCATTCTATTTGAGGTACATGTGCAGCTATTCAAATTCATATCTATGAACTGAAAGAGTCACTATTGGAAGGAAGATGGAGGCTCACGGGATGAGGGAAGATGACAGGACTCCAGAAGTGAACAAAACCGCTAAGGCTAAGGGAGCTTCTGGAACGCAGAAGATTCAAGGCCTCTCCCTTGAGGGGAGACTCTTCAGTGGCCAAGCGGCTTGTGAATTCTGGGAAAGGCTCCAGGGATGAAGCCCTGATGGAGTTTCACCCATTCTAGGGTGGACGTTTTTGGTGGTGTGCCTGACTCTGAGTCACCATGCTCCTCACCTATGTTCCTGTAGGCGACACCAGCAAACTCACTGGCTCACCAAGCTAGACCCAGGTGGAATCATTTCTTTGGTCTGACACTGGTGGGCTTTCTGGTATGAAGTGACGTTCGTTGATGTCTCCCCCCAACAGTCATAGAACAGTAACATAGTAACCATATAGGTTTCAAAGCCAGCAATGTAGAGTTGGCAACCACAGGACTGCTGTTTACATGGCCATCTTTAAAACGGAGGGAGCTGCTACCCCAGAACACATCCCATTCAGCTAAGAAGTGAGAAAGCTCTGTGTGACTGTATTCGTGTAAAATATAAAAGAATAAATTAAAATATACAGAGATGGAAAGCAAAGCTGTGATTATGGGGGGCTCAGAAAAAATGGGAATATGCGGATTGTGGGTCGCGCACCTAACAGCAGATATATCAGATGGAGAAATCTAGAGATTTAGTATGATTTATGACTCTAGGACCTCAACTATTATGTGTGAAACTCTCCACTCGATGTGTCCACATATGCATGTCACACACACACACACACACACACACACACGGTACTGTTGGATGTTTTCATTAGCCTACCACAGGAAACTTTTTATCATCAATACAAATAAATACTAATGTATCCTCTGGAAAGGTGTAATAATATAAAGTGAGCTCCCCAATGGACCAGCCACCACAGACCCGGCAGCCCTTGCTCTGGGGTAGCAGCCCTCCAGGCAGAGGTCAGCTGAGGCTTCCACTATTTTCCTTCTAGAAGCTGCAGGGACTGAGAATTGTTTGCATAGCCAAAAAGAATTCTTCCCAGAGGAGGTACTTAAAGCAACAGACAAAGAAAGTCTGAGGGCCCTCCTTGATGGAAAATACTTCAGGGCAAAAATGGGCATCATCATCCCTGAGGGCTTTACCCTTCTGGATTGCCTGGCATGACCCGAGGCTGGAGGTGTAGTGAGCATGTGATGCCACGCATCTCTCCATAGCCACCTTGGTCCTTCTTACCAAAATTAAGTGACCCCAGCAGAAAGCCATAGCTCAGACAGCAGTTCCCAGAGGAACGTGCTAAGTGAACACACTGTCTTCTTCCATTTTCACAGCCCTGCCCCAGGTCCTGTTGGAGAAGGTCAAACCCCTTAGATCTAGCAATTTCCATAGCCTAGACCCCTGTCCATGTCACATGCGCACTCCCCTTCAATGTACCTTCAGTGATCATCTTTGGCTAGGCACATACCCTGCTTATTTTTTACATCTCCACACAATAGTAAAAACACAAAAATCAACAATACTCTGCTCCTGCCTTCAAGGAATGCACACCAAACACAGAGTGATAGATGTAAGTGGTTGCCTTGAAGCTGCCTTTATCAGACCTGAATGTTGTGTCAGTAATGGTGGAGGCCAGGGGCAAGGATAGTAAAGAAACAGGAAGCAAGAAGGAAGAGGGCAGGGTGGAGAGTCTCCAGTTACAGGCAGGTTTCAAAGTGCAATTGAATCCTTTTCTATGGCTTAAAAACTGAAGATGAAAGGATGTAATCTCGGATAAGAAAAAGATCCAGTTCTCCAAAATAAGAACTAAGAACACTGCTCAGATCAATGCCATAACCCCATCCCATCACCCTGAAGCTCACACAGTCGCCAGTCCTCCACATCTTGGCACTAATAACTCAGATGGTTTAGGGGCCAGGCAGGACCACTTTCTGGGACAATGGCACTATCCCTGCTACAGTAGGGCCCCAAGTTCATGTCCATCTCGGGCTCAGAATGGAGCCTTATTCGGGAATAATCTACGCAGGTAAGATCAGGTGTCATGACCTCTTGCTGGATCGGGGTGAGTTCAGAGGTACAGCACTAGGCGGAAAGCAAACAGAACCGTGGTGAAACAGAAGAGCCATGTGACAAAGGCAGCACAGGTCAGAGGAAGGCATCTGCAAACCCGCTTGTGCTAAGGACTACTGACAGAACCAGGTGGGGAGAGGGAGGGTCAGCCTTCTGTCGAGGACCGGTCCTGCCACGGGTGTCTGCATCTCTCCCTTGGGGAAGCCGGCCATGTTAAGTCATCCAGCTTGTGTCACTTCGTGGAATGGCCCAGGAAAGCACCCCAAGACCCCGAAGAGATGATGAGAGCATGGTAGGGAAGGGGGAGCCATGGGAAAGCGTTGGAAGGTGTGAAGTTAGCAACACACTTAGGGAGAAAAACACCCTTCAAATGGCCACCCTATGACTGAGAGGAGATCCGGTCTAGCACATCTCAGACCCAGAACCATACAGCTGCAGGGGGGCCGAGGGGCTCAGAGCACAGAGGATCAGCCAATGTCCATCCCAGGATATGACCTTGGCTCTTAGTTTCACTGCCGCTCCTGAAGGTCCTTAACCTGCTGGTCCAGTGCTATGGGGCCAGCATGCTCAGAGAGCAGAAGGAAGACGTGCTGGTGAAGTCATAGACCTCTGGCTTCTGACAAGGTGCCTATCAGATCATACCAGGAATTCCTGTTTTGAAAGCAGTTCATATTTTAGATATCACCAAGTGCTATCTATTATTTTTTTTTCTTGAACAATCAAACAAATATCTTTTCACAATGGGAGTGTGAGGCTGTATGTAGCCAGACACTGGAGACACTAGAATCTCAGATTTATGCAGGTCAACCTGGCTCCTGCCACTGGCAGGGTTAAATGTAACATCTGGGCTGTAAATCGGATCTTCAAAGCGGCAAGGAGATGCCTAAAAAGGGCAACTCAAGCCTTAGTTGTCTTTGGGAAAGCCAGGATCTATATTCTATGCTCTAAAGTAGTAACCCTTGAAAAAAATAAACCAAAAGCAGATGAAAGGGTGCATTTTTAGCATATTTACTGTTTCCTTGCTACTTTGGAGGTTTTGTTTGTAGGCAAAGTACAGCATATTCCTCTCCTAAAGTACAAAGTTCCTTCTTAAACCAAGAGAATTGTGTTGGCTGCCTAACATTCTAGGGTCATGAGCAGAAATACATCCTTCTTCCTGTAAGTTGTTTCTGTTGGACGTTTTGGTCAATGATGTAGAAGTAGCTAACACACCCCCATCATGTTGCCTGGCTCCTTTATTCCATGGTGGTGAGCTCAGTCTCCTCCGCTGACTTGTTGGCAGTGACACCCACGGATGATCTCTGTCAGCTGATGATTGGAGACAATCAACTGGTTCCATCGAAGAGGGCCCAGACACTTTTGTCCTTGGATTCTCATCAAACACCCAGCCAGGGGCAATGAGATCCTCTTGGCTCCCAGGCTGATAACTGCTGCCATTCGGTACTTGTTAGGTCCCTATACACACCATCTCACACAATCCTTTTGAGGGCATGGCCAGCACCTGACCGAGGCAACCACAATGACCCAGTGAAAGAATAAAGAGTGTCGTCTTTTAGAGGCGGAGCCTAAGATAGAGAATCAGCAGGAACCTCACCTACCATCAGGTGACTTACCACAGGACGTATGGGAAATCTGATTTATGAGCTGTCCTCAATGGTTCCTCTTGGTTGTTATGTTTTTATCTTATTTTGTTTCTCTTTGATACTGGAATCGAACTTGTGCTAGCTGGGTAGGTGCTATTCTGCCAAGCTATGTATTTGGTCCTCTGTTTACTTTCTGTTTTGAGATGGGAGCTCACCAAATTAGCCGGGATAGTCTCAAACTTGCAATCCTCCTGCTCCAGTCTCCTAAGTGGCAAGGATTAAAGACCTATATACCACCCTTCTCTCTTTGTGTGCCTTAGGGTTTCTACTGCTGTGATAAAACACCATGGCCAAAAGCAACTTGGGAAGGAAAAGGTTTATTTCATCTTACAGTTTATAGGCTCATCAATAAGGGAAGCCAGGCAAGGAACTTAAGGCAGGAACCTGAAGACTAGAGCTGATACAGGGGCCATGGAACAGAGCTGCTAATTGGCTTGCTTCCTTGGCTTGCTCAGGCTACTTCCTTTTTTTGTTTGTTTGTTTTTTGGTTTTTGAGACAGGGTTTCTCTGTAGCTTTGGAGCCTGTCCTGGAACCAGCTCTTTTAGATCAGGCTGGCCTCGAACTCACAGAGATCCACCTGGCTCTGCCTCCCGAGTGCCTGGAGTAAAGGCGCGCATCACCACCACCCGGCTTCAGCCTGCTTTCTTATAAAACCCAGGACCACCAGGCCAAGGTGGCACCACCCACAGTGAGCAGACCGTTCCCACATCATTCATCAATCTGGTCCACAGGCCACTCAAGCAGGGAACTTTCTCAGTTGAGATTCTCTCTTCCCAAATGACTCTAGCTTGTGTCAAATTGGCATAAAACTAGCCATTACACTAACACAATAATTGTGTGTGTTTCTGGGTGCAGCACAGCACTCTGGCAGGTGTGCTTTTCAGTGACCAACACTAGCAGATGCAGGCATCCCACTGTGCTGCAGAACAGGGGAATGTCTCCTCACTCTTTCTGTCTCTAGTCATGAAGCCCTTGTCTTCCCTCGCCACACACATACACACACACACACACATACACGCATGCGCACGCATATACAGTCACCACACATACATGCACACACATACACACCACACATACTCTCTCACATGCATTCTCTCACATACACTCATATACACACATTCACATACACACCACACACACATGTACATACTCACACACATACCACACACACAGGCACACACACACTCACCACACATACATACACATGCACACAAACACACACTTCCTACCTCTGGGGGAAGGCAGACTGAGCAATATCTGTCTTTGTATAGGCTTACCTTCACTGATATGGTCCTGAATATCAAAGCCCTTTACAGCAAGAGTACTCTGAACACATCTCAGTACAGCTCACTCTCAAGCAGCCTGAGGCTGGAAGGCCCCTGTCGAGCCCCCACCACCTATAGGCAATGATTTCCTAGGTAACCTCCTCACTTTCTGGAAACTGGGCCTTATATCCTATGATCTGAATTCCTTAGACATGCCCCACCCAGGCAGGCGCCACCACAGAGTGTCTCAGCCCACATCTTACCTGTAGCATAGTCAGCTTAAAGAGCAGGTGGGTTGGGAGCGCTCCATCCATTACCCTCGGCTGGAAGGGGCCTTTTCTCTCAAATACTTGGGTAATGACAGCATCTGGGCCTAAGCACAAAGCTATTCCACTCATCTAGACTATTCCAGCAATTGTGTCCAGAGGCACACAGGAAACATCGCCATGGATACAGAGCTTTGTGGCGATGCTGGCTGAACCATCCCACTCCGGACCACCCAGTCCTTTCCACCCAGGCCAACGCACAATTTCTACCATTCAAAGACAGTGCTCAAGTCGGATGACAAACCCATAGACGCAAATAATTATGTCAATAATAAGATAGTTGGCTGCTCTCTGGCATAAAGAATTTTCAGGTGGCATGTTTGCGTCAGGCATGTGCAATGTATGTTTATTGCTTTTTTCCTCACGATCCCTGGTCTTGACAGCGCTCTACTAATTGGCCTTGCTTCCATCAGTGAACTAGGGAACAGCCAGTGAGGTCTTGGCTGGAGCTTCTCAACTCATCTGGGACTGGGAAGATTGCTCAGCTGAAAAGCCAAGTTCAGACCCCCGGCAGCCCATCTAAAAGCTGGTTGTGATAGAACCCACATGGAACCTCTGTCCTGAGGAGGCTTCCTGGAANGAACTGGCTGGCCAGCCAGCACAGTCAGTTGGTGAGCTCCAGGCCCTGACACAAAATAATAACACTAATAATTAATAATAATATGGAGAGATAAAAGAGGAAACCTCTGCACACACTGGAATGTGCACCCACAGGCAGAAAAGTGCCAGCACCTGCCCCTCCCCACACCGCACACCCAGGTGAGCCTGTGCATTTGTTACCCTGTCTTTTGTCAACATCCTACATTTTAATTCTCCCCTCCCCCAGCAATATCCCCCCTCTTTTCCTTTCTTTTCTCCTTCCTCCTCCCCCTCCTGACCCTTCACCTCCTTTCTTCCAGACCCCCCCCTCTCTCTCTCCTCCTCCTCCTCCTCCTCTCTCGCTAAAAATGCATTTGACTTTGAAATGAGAACATCTTTCATTAGCTCGTTACAGAATTTACTCCTATTGAATAATTTTCTTAGTCACAAAGCAGGTTCCCACTTCTCATCAAAGACTTCGGTTGCACAGCATGGGTGGGTGGCCCTCATCTCCCTAAACTCATGGTGATTGTGTTCCTCCCGCGTGGCCCATCTCCCTCTCTGGCTTGGAATTGAAACCACGGCGGTAGGCGGGGCCGAAGGACAGCTTTTTTATTTTCTGTTCTTAAGTGCAGGGCAGCCAAAACAGGAACCTAATTATACAGAGTCAGTTAAGAGCGGCAGCCCCTATCAGATCTTGCTGGGCTCAGCACTGTTTCCCGGGAACTGCTGGAGAGCCCATCCGCCACCAAATCCATTTGGCTCTACTTAGGGACTAAGTACAGGAAGGTAGTTATTGTACAAGATTAGTTTCCTGTAGGCCATAAATTGGCAGTAGCAGAAAAATACAGGATGAATGTATTACCCTGCAAGGTCAGCTCAGAGGAAAGCAAGGCCCAGGACAGTGGCCTCCCATTCACCCAACCCGGCTCCCTCCTCCCCAACCTCTGCAGGGCTGAAAAAGCCCCTTTAACAGCTTAATTACTTCTTAATAGTTTTAAGCAAATTCAAAAGGCGTCGTGTTGCTAAGTGCCTGGAGGTAGGGGCGGCCTGCACTATTTCAGGACTGGCCTGCTGAAACCCGAACTGAGGGCTGGACAACCCTGGGCTTTGGGAGTGTTCTTGCCTTGTTTGGCACTGATTGGAGGGGCATTTGCTTTGAAGCTTGCATTTTACATTTGGGAATAAAGGAACAGATTTTAAAGGAGGAAAAAAGAAAAAAAGAAAGAAAATCAACCAATCAAAATAAAGTTGTTTCCCACTGGAGGCGGGGTGGGGGGGCAGAGCAGACACTTGCTTTACAGAGAGCAGGTTTAAAAACAAAAGGGCCGCTTCTTTTGATAAGCAGGCTTCAAGAAGGGAGCCCCTAGGTGGGCTGCACAAGGAGGCTTGTTTGACGCCAGAGGAGGTCACCTGAGCCTTTTTGCCAGGTTGAAAACTTAACCTTTCTCCTTCTGTTCTTTTGATTTTTTTTTCAAATGGATTTAAATTATGAGGGAAAACCAAAGCCCTACTGGAAACGGATGAAGTGTTTAGATCCGGTTCTCTGGCCCTCTGGCCGGAAAGGCTCTAATTCAAAGTCTAATGGGGTAAAAGTGTGTGGTGAGTCACTGCCTGGAGGCCGAGAACCCTCTACCCCATCTGGTCCCTGAAGCACACTCCTGCGGCTCCTCCCAGCACAGGTGGAGCAGGGAGAGGTGGGGCAGTCCGTGCTTCTCCGGAGGGGGCCAGGCCCACTTCCTGTCCGCTCACAGCTGCCTAATCCTCTCTGGTGTTTGAGCCTGCAGTCCTGAGAGCCACTTCTCCAGCTGCGGCTTCTCTACCACAGCAGTCTCTATGTCCACATTGCACCGGAATCAACCTTCCCTGTCTTGAGCTGCTTCCAGTCAGGTATTTGATTACCATTGAAAGGCAGCCATGGGATTTTGGGGTGCAGACTCTCCTGAAAGCTTAGTAACTGCAGCTACAGTAGAACAAATAGCTTTGTGTCAATCAGACCTGAGCTCCACAGTGTCCTACGACAGGACTGGGGCCTTTAACTACCGACTCTGTAGTCTTGCATCCAGGGAGCCCAGAAGACTGGTACAGAGAGAGAAACTGAGGGAAGAAATCCTTAAAGATGATCCCCTTCCTACTCCTAGGTGACTGCTCCGAGAGGCCTGAGAGATGGTGCTTCCTCAGCAGGGACTTCTTGTCCAAATCCAGCATCCCTGAGAACACAGCCCAAGACTAATACTCGGAGATGGAGACTGTCTGCATTTGTTCCAAAGCACCATGATTGAGTGTAGGTAGAGGGTGTCCCCAAAACAGACATACCAAGCTCATTAGCCCTGCCACAGGAATAAACTGGGGGTGAGGAGGGTGCTATATCCCTCACTAACTGAGGGATTTTTAACAATGGCCACTGCATGGATCCTCAGATGGCATCAGATCTTCAGAGGAGGCAGACTCCAAAGAAGCTTCAGCTACAGCCCCGTGCTCCTCTGGCTGTGGCTGGAGCTCCATTGTCAGGCCAGACTCAGCCTCCTGTAACCTTTCCACAGCGCATTATCCCAAAATAAATCCAGGAATTGAGGGGGAAGTTCACATCCCACACGGTGCCAGGAGGAACCTCTGCCACTCAACGGAGGCCGGGCAGCACTTGGCAGCCTCTCCAGTTTACTCAAAGGAGACAGCACAGCCTGTCTGCCACTCCCACCACCGAGGTGACTTTTCCATCACAGGCTGCTTCATGTTGTCTTCACCGTCCCTGCACACCTCTCGCGCACAGACCTGGGGGTGGTGTGCTTAGCAGGTGACTGTTGATGATGGACAGGCAGTCCAACGGCCAGTCTCCTGGATGTCTTGGTTCAGATTCAACACAGGCAAGTCCTATAATTGTTCCCATACCGGTAGCAAAAGAGGCAGCAACTACCCCTTTGAGATCAGAACCTGCGAACTCCCAGCAGACTTCATGGGAAAACAGAGTTATTGCAGCAAGGATTCAGTGTAGGGTCATGTTGATGCAGTGACCAGCCCCCCTCCCAGCCACCACACACACAAATGAGGCACAAAGGTAGCAAGGCTGCCTGTGCTGAGAATTCCCCTCCCCTCCCGCATTCTGTCCAGATCCCTGCAGCCCGACATCTGGTGGAGAGGAAGGTTGTGTTAGTTCCTCTGCCGACTCTGCAACTGTGTGCCAGTTACCGCCACCTCTCAGGGCATCTGCTGGAACTCAGAGTGACTTGGGTTTGGCTGCCTCTGCCCAACGTGGACATCCTGTCCTCCGCTTGGCTCACCGATACTGTGCTTTGACGGAGCCCAGGAAGGTCTGGTTGAGCCCAGGATGTCCTCACGGGGACACAATACTGGCCCAGCATTACTCCTTGTCTTGTCTAAGTGGAATCTTTGTCAACCTTCATGGGTTGTCGATGGCATGAAGCCACCAGCTACTCAGGTCAGTACCTCAGGTAACAATGACTTCAGGTAGGGGTGGCATAGACATGCTTTCTCAACAAATACCTGAAACCAAAGAGAGTCTTCTTCATACACAACCCTGTCGCCGCACACACTGCTGACCCTCACCAGGAAACCTCACGGACTGCCTGAGACCCAGAACAGACGCCCTCCAACACCCAGCAAGTGGGTTCAGAAAATTCCATTTCCCATTCTGAAGACGTACCTGACAAAGCAAGCCTGTGGCAGATACCCAGCCCAGAGTGCCGGCCACACCACGCTCAACCAACAGGAGAATGAAACCCAGGCGGAGTAAGAAGAGAACATGGTGGCAAACCTCAACAAAGCCACAAGAGGAACCCATAATCAGTATTTAGGTGCATAATCAAAGACAGCCTCTTGTGTTGGATAGTTGGTGTTTGGGTTAATTCTGATTTTAAAAGTGAAGGTACAAAAATATGTTTTATTTATACAACAGACTAATATTCAATCACAAGAGCGCTGGCATGGGTGACAGCAAGAAGGGACTGAACCCACATACATGTGGATCTGTGATTGTGAAATTCCCTGGTGGTTGGCAGGGGCTACAGTCAATAGGACCAAGGGCTGACTAGTCCTTCATGAATGGAGGGTTCTTCCTGACATGATAAAAATGTCCTGAAATGGAATTGTGGTATCAGCGACATAGCTCTGTGAATCATCTGAAAACACCCGTACTAGGCACCAAACACATCCCATCACGTGATTACACTATCCAAAACAATTAATGAAGCTAATGGGGGGGACACTAAAGCAAGAACACCCTGGCTTCTTCCACCATGCTGCACACGGGACCTCTATCCAGCATCACCGCTAAGTGATGATCTCTTCTGCTCCGAAGGCCCCTGGGATTTGGACAAATGCCCAGTGTTACAATCAAATGTTCTGGGGGACCCAGTTTACTCCATTTCCTGGCTCACTCACATGCTCCCCTTTGAGGGCTTCTCCCAATGAAACAGTTCATTCCAGTGGAGCTGAGAGACTTCCAGAAGGCATTGCCAACTTGGTCAACATCTCCCCGGTTTGAATCCGTTGGCCTGGAAACAGTTGCAAGTTTATCTATTTTGTAACAAAACCCCGACTCAATGAAATGTGTTTTCACTCAGCTCCTCTCAGGGGCTTTGCGTTTTGCTGTCTATAGGGGAGGGAGCATTGCCAGCAGGAGCCAGCCCTGCGGACAAGCTGATTTCTCAACCTGAGTAAGCTGGCTTTGTGTTCTAGGGTGCACACGTCTGTCCCAGGCCTGATGACGCCTGATCCCTGGGCTTAGGTCCCATATGTCCACCTCCGTAAAGGATGAAGGAAAAAGCTGCATCTCCTCGTTGCTTGGAAACCTAGGACAGATCTAGGGTAAATGACCTGATAGCCTGGTAACCGCAGACCCTGGGACACGAAGAAAGAAAACGAGGATGGAAGTGGGTTGGTTCTCCCCCAAGCTCAGAAAGTTTCCCAGGCTGTTCTCTAGGCGTCCATTCTGCCCTCCAAGCAATACACGATAAAACCACTTCCCAGAACAGCAGGGACCCTGCCAGAAACCCCCAACTCTCTTATTGACCCATTTTTATTTACAAAAGCCTTTATGTTTTGGGCCCTATCTGCCCTGGGCAATTGTTAGGAATATTTTCCTAATGCAAGCTCTCTGCTGACGCAAAATTCCCAATCAAGCCAATTCAAAACTAGCCAAATTAAGAGATATCCAGGTTTAATGGGAGGTCTGTGCTCTCAGGTGTCCCCGAGGGAAAATCGGGAAGCTGCGCATGCATGCGCACGCACTAGAATGCAACCACCAAGAGGAAGAAAAGGAAACCACCTGTTCCTCTTTTGGGAGTTCACTTAAATATTCTTGGGAGTGGTCTTGACCTCCCCCCCTAGGGAGGGGTCAGGACCTGGCCTGCTGGGATTTGGAGTCCAGAGTGCTAACTCTCAGGGTCAGGGGGCTAGGATAGATGCAAGGGGCTGGGGCCTAAGTTCCCAACTTAACAGCACTCACTCCAAAAGAGGACTTTAGATCCCCGGGTACCGGAGTTAGAGCAGCTTGGGAACCACCTGATGTAGGTTCTGGGAACTGAACCCGGAACTTCTGTAAGAGCAGCAAGGGCTTAACCACTGAGACATCTCTCAAGACCCACATTGTTTAGTATTTTTTTAAATGGCCCAATTTCAGAAGTGTAAGACACATTATGCTTTCCAGGAGTTAAGGATGGAGGAACTGTGAGGGGAGGGCAGAGGATGCGGCATGACAGATACGAGGACCCGTACAGACAAAACAACTGGGGACAGACTGCAGGTGCTCCCAGTGTGGCCTGTTTGTACAAGCCATGCACTACCTGTACTGTCATTTTCCAAAGTCTCCGGAGCCCTTGGGAGAAACTTGGCACAGCATCTGTTTCTATTATTCCTCCAAGTGTGCACGAATCTAACTATGTCATCGCCTTACGTGCTTTTAAATCTATTTGTTTTGAAAACAATTACATTATGCCTTTAACTACATCACCGTGGCGGTGCGGAATACAACTTGCAAACGCTGTGTCTTGAGGCATTCATCAGTCCTATTCAAGACACACAGCAAAGTTAAAAGGATCCGTCAAAGAGAAAGATGAAAGCCAAGAGCCAAACACCACCTCGAAGGGTTAGACAGGGGCTAAGTGAAGAGAATCAGCCAAGACATCTTTATTAAATCCGTATTGGGGACTCTCATCCTTAGGTGAAAATTAAGATAGATTCAAAGCTATCCACTGTGGGCTTATAAACCTCCCCTTTGTAGTGAATGCTCTGTTGCATTATTTGGTTAATTTCGTCATTATCCCTAGGAGTAATATAATGTAGGGGTGTGAAAAAAATAGTTACATTACATTCAAAAACTCATAGAAATGCCACTGATAAATTACATTTCAAATCCACCCTTCTCCACCATGTGCCTGAGCACTCACTACCACGAGCCTCACCTGACAGCTCCAGCTCAACTGTCAGGTCTCAGGCCTGGTAGGATACCACCCCTTACCTGGCCTCATCTCCTCCTCGCTCTGCTGCTCTGCTTCTTGCCGTTTATCATGCAGCAGCGTCTGGCCTGCCTTCCTCTTTCAGGTTGCATGCTTCATGAGGATAGGCGTCTTGGGGAGCATAAGAAAACATGTTAACACAAAATACCTGGAACGTAACAGGTATTTAATAAAAATTTGTCCGTTGAGTCAATGGATTTTCATAGTCGGTGGCTGGCTTCCTCCACTTCAAACATTTCAGGTCGAGATGGAACCCCAGCGTACTGTTGTTGCATAGACACTGTAACCTCAAAGGCATTTGAGCTGAGGCACAGAGAGCAGAGTAGGACCTGAGTCCCCGGGCTTTCGGGCTCTTATTTTTGCACAGTGGGAATGGAAAGGATGCTGGGATGAAGAAGACCCAGACCTAGCCCTGCCACTGGACTNNNNGGCAGGGGTGTTAAAGTCCATCCTTACACAAGGACCCCACCAGCTAGAAAATGGCCACTGAAGGTATGTGGTTCTACAGAACATCAGATCTGGCCCTAGAGCAGATGGCATCCCTGTGGAGGGGGTGGCATGAAGAGATGGTAGAAGGAACTTTGTAGAAGGCTCATCCATTCCCTGGGCCATGTGACCACTATCCTCTCCTTGTCTGCTAGATGCAAATGCAGGAAAGACTTTGTGATTTAAAATGCGACATGCAACAAATAAGATATATTCTATTGGACTGCAGAATGTGGATTTGGCTTGCTACCATCTACCCAACATCTCTAAGCTCCACTCCAACCTTTACAGCACTCTGCAAAGTCTTATATGCGGAACACAGCACACACATGTGGGACTCACTCCTGCCCCTAAGGCTCAGGGGACATTGTGGGCAGAAAGACTCTAAGAGAATCAGTGAGTGGCTGAGAGATTATATCTGGTGGCAACTTCAGAAGTGACAGCCATAAAGTCTCACTAACATGACTGCCCAAGTATGAGCTGAGCAAGGGTGATAGCAATGGACATGCCGAAGTGGACAGGAAAAAGTCCCTGAGGCCTCAACCTTACACAGAGAACTATGGACAACTGAGATAAGCTGGGAGCAAGCCATGTGGCCTTCCCCGGGGAGGAGCACATCAAATGGGTTGTCCAGGACCAAATGGTCAGTCCTGAAATCATGCAAACCATTGACATGAGATGGACTGAGCAGGTTAAATGTGGGAATATATATGCCTATGCACATGCGTAAGTGCATGCAAGAGCAATTACTGAAAAAAGAGATCATGAATTTGATGGAGACCAGTGAGGAGCATGTGAGGAGGATTTGGAAGGAGGAAAAGGAAGGGATAGATGTAATTACATTATAATCTTAAAAATATAAATAATAGAAAAAAGACGGAGGAACAGCTTTAATTTGGAGGACATCAGTGGTCATGTCTCTGGGAAGGGACCTGGCTTAGTAAGGGTTTCTATTGCTGCAATGAAACGTCATGACCAAAAAGCAAACTGGGGAGGAAATGGTTAATTTGACTTTGTTGGTCATCCCTGAAGGAAGTCAGGGCAGGAATTCAAAACAGGGCAGGAATCTGGAGGCAGGAGCTGATGCAGAGACCTTGGAGGGGTGCTGCTTACTGACTTGCTCAGCCTGCTTTCTTATAGAACCCAGGACCAGTAGCCCAGGTAAGGCACTGCCCACCATGGGCTGAACCCTCCCCTGCAGATCACTAATTGAGAAAACGCCCTACAGCTGGATCTCAGGGCGGCATTTCCCCAACGGAGGCTCCTTCCTCTGATGACTCTAGCTTGTGTCAAGTTGACCCACAACATCAACCAGTATAGGGTCTTTTGGGGTCCCAACGACATCATTACATCCTTCAGCAAACTTAATTCACCGAGTCAGAACTATTTCATTGGGTTGCAGATATCCAGAGCTTGTGGCTGATCTGTCTTATATCCCACAGCCAAGAACAGCCTGGGTCTTAGCTGATAAGACACAGGCTCCAAGCCTTGGGCTTGGAACATCAATTGGTATGTGGCAAGAGCCACGCTGAAGAACAATGTGTCCTGGCCCCTCCTGATGCTGCAGAAAACAAGACCCAAAGCTCTTGAAGGCTGCAGCTCTCCATGGCACACGGCGGCACTCAGAAGTGGCCACTTCCTGTGGAATCCATGCGAATACACAGGAAAGGATGAGACAGAAGGGTGCAGGGCCCTGTCAGCCCTGGGCCCGGCAGTTCTACCAAGAGCAATCAAGACAGAATGAGAAAGAAGCTAGCGTGTAGCTGCCTCGAAGCTGCCACAGGGGAGGCCTGCAGTACGAGCAGGGCTTGGAAAAGCCCTCACTGTGTGCGCCAGCTCTATGAAACCCATCACCTGCCTCACACACAGACACTGCCTGCTTTTGAAGAAACCAGAGGGATGAACAACCTTGAATCCAAAGCCAGTAAATAGAAGTCTGGATTATCCTGATGTCACCTGCTGGGGACTGTCACATGTCTAAGTATGGCTGCAGCTTGTGTCTTCCCATCTCCATTGCTGCTACCCTTGTTTGAACATCACTATCCCTGATCTGACTTAGTGCAGCCATTCTGGCTCCCAGGGCTGGAGGCCAGAGAGGTGGCTCTATGGTAGAGCAGGGCTTGTTTAGTGCGATGTTAGTGGGGGCTACATTCACATGTCAGTGGTGGAGAGAAGAGAAGACACCAGAACGATTTTGCTCCATGCCACCTACCCAGCCCTGAAACTTTTATAGATGCCAGTTTTAGCATCTCATCTGCTGCTCCTACCATCTCAGACTCCAAGGCTGGCCGTACCCGGTGCCTCTGCCTTCCATAACTCTATGTGGCTAAGCCCTTGAGATCCTTGTTGACCTTACAGTAAGCTTCTGATCCCCCCCCCCNCAGCAAGGCATTTCTGCTCCCTGAGACCACCTCATCCTCTTCAGTGCAACGGGTCAACTAAATCCGACACCACCAGGCAAAGAGTGGAACCACGTGGCTTACAAATAAACTTAACGGATAGAGTTTGGGCCAAATACCCTGGGTTCCATCTCCAATACTGCGTGAACCAAGGATGGTGGTTCTTGTCTGTAATCTCAGCTCACAGGAGGATTGGAAGCCTAGGGTATCATCAGTTCCATGCTGAATTCTAGAACCACCCAGGGACATTTGATGTGGGAGACTGGGTCTCAGAGAAAGCAAGAAAGAGCCATTTTCTCAAGAACAGGCTTTTTCTTCTTTCTTTTTAAAATGTTTTGTTTCCTTTTAATTTGCTCTGTGTGCACAAACACACTTGTGTGTCATTACATTTGTGTGTGTGGACACGCACTGCTAGTGAACACTTGCCAGGACACACTTGTGCAGATCAGAGGGTAGTGTCGGGGAGCCATCCCCTTCCTACATCTTGTTTTTGAAGCAGGACTTCTCTGGCTTCTGCCACGCTGTGTATTCCAGGTTAAGCAGGCTGTGACCTGTGCAATTCTCCTTTCTCCACCTCCCACCCCTATGTACTCCTACTGGGACCGCAGACACACACCACCACCTCTTCTCACGGGAGTTTCAGACGTTAAACTCGGGACTTTCAGCTTATGCAGCAAACGCTTTTACTCAATTAGCCATCACCTCACTAACCTGCTTTTTTTCCCTCTTCCACAAGGTCCAACCCAGTTTCAAACACAAATAACAAACTTGATAAACCTTCTGAGAGAGGACAAGCCATGGGACATCACTATGATGGCAGTGGTGGGGTGGGGCTTGAATGCTGGGACCACTCTGCAAGCTGTGAAAAGGAAATGCAGAGAAAGAAAGGAAGGAGATGAGACCTTAACACCGGGAGGGTGTCAGGAAGGTGTTGGTCGGCCTGTCCCTAACAAGTGTAGCCGAAAAGACTGGAGAGACACAGAGATGAGCTGGTAGGAGGCAACAGGCAGTGCACCCTAATAGGGAAGAGGGGAGAGTTCATATGAACAGATGAGATAAGTGGGCAGTGTTTATGGAAGCTCAGGACTTTGCCTGCATGTGTCTGCCCCCTCGAGAATGTCTGTACATGTGGAGGCAGGTAGATAGCAAGGTGCTCAATTCAGGGATAGGAACAGAGCTGGAAGAAGAGTGTGAGAGGATGCTGGGCCTCACTCCAGCAAAGGGAAGGAGAATGCCACACATGCAGACCCCCGGGGTATCACTGCCCAGCTCTCTGGACACATCACCAGCCATGACAACCCTACACACAAGTGTCACACCTTCCCAGGGAGAGTCTTACACCTGAGATGCAGTGCAAGTAAAAAGGTGCCCTTGCCTGAGCAAGTTCAACACATCTAGCGGGATCAGAGGCTACGGCTGCAGACAAATCTCCACGGAGCTCATAGCGTCACGGAAATGACCTGAGTACGTCTCATGGCGCAATTTGAAAGCTCTAATTCACAAAGGGAAGATTTATTCGTTTAAAGTTCACGGAGCCAGGCAAACATGGAGATACGTGGAGCCTGGCTGTAGAAGGAGTATGCCCCACCCAGAACTGTTTGAGTTTTGAGGTTTTTGTTGCATGTCAACATTTCTCAACCCGCTGGTGATGTCACTAATCTCCAAGTTACAATTCCAAGGTCCAACACTGCCCACCTGTCCTCCAGGACATCCTGTGATTGCCTCAAGTGTGTTGAACCTCCACAGGGCATATGGCATCCCGAGATCAAACAAGGGATTTGAACAAATTGACGTCAGATCTCATCCCACATGAATGAAAATGAGGTCGGATAGGCAGCCAATGCATCTTTTAGAATGAGACACCACGTGAGAAATGATCTTTCAGATGCTTCTGCCACGTTAAACATAGCCTAATCAAAATCAATGAACCCCGCTGTGTGCAGCTCAGAGAATGCGTATAAATAAGGCTGTTCAAGCGGCCTGCCCAGTGGTCTCCTGTGCAAAATCCAGCCAGAAGCAGAAAACAAGCAACTTGGCTCAAGATCAAGTCTAAACTTGTAATCCAAGCAGCAAGGGTGGGTGTGTTTTCACCAGGAGCAGGTCAACTAGGGAAAAGGTGATGTTTACCCCAGGCTGCAAGAATTCACTTCATCCCAACAGCTGACCCAGCAGCAGCCTGGTGCCCGAGGCGCAGGAGCCTCTGCCTCTGGCTCCTTTGGGTCTGGGTTAAAGGAAAAGTTAGGCAACCATAG
>LOEQ01003525.1:79429-90276 GCA_001685075.1 Bramus lutescens
TGAACACACACTATTCATCCCACAGTGGCAGCCATCTGGAGCTAGTGACTTCCAGAGAACTGATTATATTTTTCTGTTTACATATGGACATCTGATATCTTGCCAGTACACACATTAGGTCATTCAGTTTAAAAGCAAGACAAAGGGTAGGATGTCTGGAGGACATACTGCAGATGGTACTGTTTCAAGGGGCCTGTTAGTCCTACATGTTAGAAAAGCAAGCCCTCTTACAAGACACACACACTCTCTCTTTCTCTCTTGTTTTCCCTCTCTGTCTCTCACGTACCTCTCTCTCTCTTTCTCTCTCTCACACACACACCTCTTTCTCTCTCTCACACACACACACCTTTCTCTCTCTCACACACACACACCTTTCTCTCTCACACACACACACCTTTCTCTCTCTCACACACACACACCTCTTTCTCTCTCTCTCATACACACACATCTTTCTCTCTCTCACATACACACCTTTCTCTCTCTCATACACACACACCTTTCTCTCTCACACACACACACCTTACTCTCTCTCTCTCACACACACACCTTTCTCTCTCTCTCTCACACACAACTCTTTCTCTCTCTCATACACACACATCTTTCTCTCTCTCTCACACACACACACCTTTCTCTCTCTCATATACACACACCTTTCTCNNNTCTCTCACACACAACTCTTTCTCTCTCTCATACACACACATCTTTCTCTCTCTCTCACACACACACACCTTTCTCTCTCTCATATACACACACCTTTCTCTCTCTCACACACACACACACCTCTTTCTCTCTCATACACACACCTCTTTCTCTCTCTCACACACACACCTCTCTCTCACACACACACACCTCTTTCTCTCTCTCATACACACACATCTTTCTCTCTCACACACACACACCTTTCTCTTTCTCTCTCTCACACACACCTCTTTCTCTCTCTCTCATACACACACACCTTTCTCTCTCTCACACACACACACCTTTCTCTCTCTCTCACATACACACACACCTTTCTCTCTCTCTCACATACACACACACCTCTTTCTCTCTCTCTCATACACACACATCTTTCTCTCTCTCTCACACACACACACATACACACACACACACACAGACACATCAACAAAATTGGCCTTGTTCACCCAGACACTTCACTTATCCATTCTAACCCTGGTGGGAGATAATGTCTAAAATGGGACTGACAGAGAGCTTTTTATTGCCAACAGTGGGTGATGATGTGTCTCTTTATACTATGCTATTTGCTTTTGTGTGTTTTCAACTGCTCATTAAAAATGTTTTTAAATTGAAGGTCTTGTATCCACTGGGAAATGAACATTTCCCTCCAAGTTGACTTAGAAGACAGTTGCCCAGAAACTGCTGAGTTGTTCTGAATGGTTTCCCACAAGGCTTGCAAAAGTGGGTGGACAAGTGACTAAATGTGCAGGCCACTTGGTGGGGGGGTCATCCCTAAACTGGAACAGAGGCCTCTGCCTTCCTTCTACCAGCTGTAAAACATGACACAAACAGAAGCCTCCTTATTGTTTCTGGGAAAAGCGTTTCTTAACCCACAGCACAATGTCATTATTCAGATTAAATGACAGTGGGATTGGTTTTGTGTGCCTCTAATCCACCACTGGGGAGACACAAGCAGAAGATCAAGAGTTAGAGGTC
Source organism: Bramus lutescens (assembly GCA_001685075.1). Classification (NCBI taxonomy): domain Eukaryota; kingdom Metazoa; phylum Chordata; class Mammalia; order Rodentia; family Cricetidae; genus Bramus; species Bramus lutescens. The sequence goes on from LOEQ01003525.1 coordinate 81,101, forward strand.
AGTCTGAGCTCTACAACAAGACCCTGAGTCAAAATCAGTCAATCAATAATTAATAAAAGAAAATATCAGGCCAGTTCTATCCCTAGCATTACAAATTGATTATGATGGTGGTGGTGGTGATGATGGTGATGATGATGATGATGATGATGATGGTGATGATGATGATGGTTGTGATGATGGTGGTGATGATGATGGTTGTGATGATGATGGTGATGATGATGATGCTTGTGATGATGATGACGATGATGATGGTTGTGATGATGGTGGTGATGATGATGTTTGTGATGATGATGGTGATAATGATGATGATGATGGTGATGATGATGATAATGGTGATGATGTAGGTTGTGATGATGACGATGATGGTTGTGATGATGATGATGGTGGTGGTGATGGTGATGATATAGGTTGTGGTGATGATGATGATGGTGGTGGTGATGGTGATGATGTAGGTTGTGGTGATGATGATGATGGTTGTGATGATGATGGTGGTGGTGATGATGATGGTGGTGATGATGGTAGCGGTGATGAAGATGATGATGATGGTAATGATGATGGTGGTGGTGATGATGATGATGATGGTGGCGGTGATGATGATGATGATGATGATGATGGTAATGATGATGGTGGCAGTGATGATGGTGGCAGTGATGATGAGGATGGTGGTGGCCATGACTATATGCTAATGGTGGCAGAGATGATGATGATGGTGATAATAAGAGTGGTGGTAATGATGTCGATGTTGCTGCTGCTAATGATGGTGATGAAGGTGACAATGAAGGAAAACCTAGTAACCATCCATCATTCACCAAAATTTTACAAGTTCAAGACAACTGATACTACTTCTGCTTCCTATCAAAATAGATGCCCCAGGGATGAAGACGGCTGCCAAGGATTATCAGGGACAGCAGGACATTAGCTGCCACACGTCCCTCCCTATCTATGGGACTTGGAGCTCTGTCCTTTTTAACTAAGACATAGGACAAAGCCTCGTTCAGGAGAATACTATCATTATGTTAGCTGTGGCTTCGGCCAAACCAATCAAAATCAGACATCACCACCCTGAAAGCCAAAGAAGCCAGTACAGAGCCTGTGTCCCACAGAGTGAGTATCTTCTCAGAGTTTGACACCCTGACTGAGGTGTCAAGAAGACTGAGACGGGAGACAGAGAAGAAAACCCCTCTGCCTAGAGCTTCTCCATCTCTATTCCTAGGTGTGCATGCAATGTGTAGTGTCAGATGCCTGGAGAAACAATCCCAGAAACATCTGCTTTTGAACACACAAATCAATGCTATTATAATCCTTGTGACATTTAGCGTAGACTGAAAAGATTGACGTGGCACACACACACATATTTAGTGCTACATAGCATAGGTGCGAGCGACACGGATTCCAGCAAGATAAAACCACTGTGAGTAAAGAGTAAAGCCTGGTAGGTTGGTGGCTTCTCCCTGAGGCACCTTCAGATATCTGAGCAAACAGGTACCAGATGTTGTCATAGTATTTTAAACTCAAAGCATAAGATGCAACCTTCTGCTTTCAAGAGCACAGCCTACCCACATGTGCAATCATGGAGCCGGCGACTGTAGCTCCCAAACTCAGGCTACCAAGGCAGCGAGCAGTGTCAGTCTCCAAGATGCGGCTCTAGATGAAACCAACACCATTTGCAACCAAGACACAGGCAGATTTAGGCTGGAATTGCTGTGATGGACTGTATTTCAGGGAAGAAATGGTACTGAGAGCTCTCGGGGATGGAGGGAGATGTAATGTCCACGGGAGCAGGCTTCCCTGGACTCTCGCTGGATTGGGAATGAAATGGCCTGAAATTCAGTATGTGATCAGGTTAAACTATAAAAACCTCCCCTCCTCCAGTCCCTTTTACAGAGGTATTTTCTATCTTGGAGGCCCATTTTGAAATTCAATCCTCCTGGGAGTGAAGAGGCTTTAAATTATCAGCTAACACTTTGGGAGAGATTAGCAGGCCGGGACAGAGAATGAGATGGGATGCCTGCTGGCGGCATAGCTGAGGCAGCTGCAAGGTAGACAGGACAGTCAGCTCACACACAGTTTGATGATACCTTGATGGACGGGTGAGTCTCACCCACCCTATAGCTTTGGGGTCTGCAGTGGCAACTCAAGTCTCCACAATCTGTGAACCAGGGCACTACTCGTAGAGTCTGTTCCATTCATCAGTCTGCAGCTCCCACGTCATCTGGGAATCAGTTTCCGTCAGCTTGGATAAACAAATAAAACAATGGCTCGCCTATGTATAGCTGAAAAGTAGCGGCTTTGTCCTTAGAATACACTCAGGCCGTCACAGAGCCATGTTTGTGTCGGAGAAATCTGAATTTTAAAACCATAAATGCATCGTTTTTTGTAAACGCGCAAGGCGGAATAGACAGGAAGGAGGTCACCATATCCATGCAGAAGATTCCTCAGATTCTTGAGCAGTGCAAGAAATATTGCTGAAAGAAAATGCAGGACTGCCGTTTCGGGAACCTGTTTGAAATCACTCTTGCTGCTCTGAGCACAGTATACTTCGCCCTCATGGCCTGACTCCATCACCACCAAACGCCTGCTTATCGTGGGATGTGGCTCTAGGATACTGGGTGCTCAAGGCCGCGTGTCACACTGCATTGAGTTCCCACAGCCTCGCCTCCCTCGGATCATCTCTGGGTTGAAAGCCCAATGATGCTCCCATGCTGTGCAAGCGGTAGCTATACTGTGGGCTTTTGATTTGGTTTTTATTGTGTGGTTATTTTTCATTATCCAACTTTTCTAGCTACCTTTAGTCCATCATGGTCTGGATCCACAGGGGCTGACTAGGCAAATGACAGCATCCACCATGGTTGTGGGGACCTCTGTATCTTCCCCAGAGGCAGGGTAGTTGAACAAGCTCTGAAACCTTTCATTGACCTCTTTGGGTCTCTGACTGTCTTGGGGGACCCAGTGGCTTTGAGTCTCACCAAGGGCTATTGAGTAAGGATTTTATTGACATGCCCTTTGCTCCTATTATTTCACCAGGGCTCCTCCTGTGATGATGCGAAGTCCCGCAACCTAGGTAGAAGGTTCTTGGGGATTCTGCCACCCCCGTTTTCCGGTAGGTTGCCATTTTCTTTCCTATACACCTTTACAATCCTTCGCTACAGGTAGCTAAAGAAAGGGAGGTTTCATTCTGACCGCAGCGGCAGTGATTCAAGGGCTGAGGACATTGGCATACTTGAGTGAATATTAGACTCATTTTAAAGTGACCATGAAGACAAAGAGACTTTTGTCCCATGGAGCTTTAAGGACACACAAGTGAACTCTGGGCTCCAGGTCTCTCCTAGGCCCTTAGGGGTCAAGTGGTAAGGACAGCAAAGGCCTTCCATACAGCGACACGACTCTCACTGACGAGTGACTGCTAGCATTTGGCTCTGCAGACACAGCCAAGTCCACAGCCTCAGTGTGACCATTTGCTTGTGTGTGACCTTGGACAAGTCCATGTGTCCCCTCAAACTGAAAGTCTGTCTCTTGTAAAACTTGTCAACTGTCCACAAGGATACAGATACTTTCTGTTTTTAAATCATGCAGGTCCCGATTGAGCAATTTGGGAAAAGATCATTAGGAGGTAAAAGGTTGTCACTCAAGTGATGCACAATCTCTCTTGAGCATTTGAAACCCTCCCATGGCGAGGTCCATGCAGCTCTCTCCCTCTCTCTCCTTCTCTCTCCCTCTCTCCCTCTCTCTCTCCCTCTCTCTCTATCTCTCTCCCTCTCTCTGTCTCTCTCTCCCTCTCTCTCCTCTCTCTCTCCCTCTCTTTCCTCTCTCTCCCTCTCTCTCTGTCTCTCTCTCCCTCTCTCCTCTCTCTCTGTCTCTCTCCCTCTCTCTCTCCCTCTCTCTTTCCCTCTCTCTCCTTCTCCCTCTCTCTCTCCCTCTCCCCCCCTCTCTCTCTCCCTCTCCCTCTCTCTCTCCCTCTCTCTCCCTCTCTCTGTCTCTCTCTGTCTCTCTCTCCCTCTCTTTCTCTCCCTTCCTCTCTCTCTCTGTCTCTCTCTCTGTCTCTATCTATCTATCTATCTATCTATCTATCTCTGCCTTGGCCTCCCACTTCCATTGAGGTACGGGGTGGCCTCAGCTTCCCACATGAACTATTGAGAAAGCACAATTGTGTCAGTGAAGGGTATGCATGCATGGTAAAGCCAGGCATGTTTTAAAGTGAAGTCATACAGGAGAGATGTGACACACAGCCTCCAGGTTCATTATTTAGTCACCCCCTTCAGCAAGAATCCCACAGATATACAAGGGCAGTGGTTCAGCTGGTGTGATTAGAGCAATCACTGTCCTGGAGAATTGAACCTGAGTCCTCTGAAAGAGAAGCCAAATGTTCTTAACCATTGAGCCATCTCTACTGCCTGGGGTCTTAAACTTTTGACTCTTCTATACTTCCGCTTCGAGAGTACCTAGTATTGCACACCTGAGGTGACAAACTTAGGTAGATATTTTACTTTAGGCGATGTTAGGGAAAGTTCTGTTTGCTTAGAAGCATTAAATATCTACCATGGTATCCCTAATAATTTAGTATGGTAAGCCATGTATACATAATAAGGTTGGCCTTGCCAGGTGGTGGTGCACACACTTAATCCCAGCAGTTAAGAGGCAGAGTCAGGTGGTTCTCTGAGAGTTTGAGACCAGCCTGGTCTGCAGAGCTAGTTCCAGGACAATGGGGGCTACACAGAGAAACCTTGTCCCCCACCCCCACCCCAACCCATAAAAAGGCCAGGCCAGCCTCAGGAAAAAGCAATGCATATCAAATCAAATAAAAGAAATAGCAGCTCAGGGAAACTCACTCCCAAAGACCAAAGATTAAAATGTAAATCCATCCCTACAATAGAGCATCACAGAATCTACTTCTCAAAGTCCCCAGCAAGGCCTGTGAAATGGAAAGACCCTTAGCTACCTACCAAGGGATGAAGGCAGGGAGGAGCTGAACCATCCCATGCTCACAGAAACCCTCAGATCCACCCCCCCTCACACACACACCAATCTGCTGCCACCACCCCTGACCCACATGACAAGGAGCCAGGCTGGTGCTGAAGCCACACTCGGCTGTGCAGTGTGAACAGTGATCTATTCATAAAAGGACTGCACACAACACCAGGTTGGCGTTGTTCAGATCACACTCCTCCGCTGCCAGAAGTAACAGCGGCATGCATGCTTCCGATCTGAGACCGTGGCTTCCCTGGGAGATCACCTTCTCCATTCAGTACAGCCTGGAGTTTTGGGAGATGGGGAAACCTGAGAGCCGCACTCCTTAACAGCGAGCCCCTTGACTTGGAGAACTTTCAGTTGTGGTGACGATGCTGTTGACATTTGAGACACAAGAACAATTCACAGTGGGGACATGCAGGGCTGGGATCTAGCCAGTTGGTATTTCATGGAGCCGCTCAGGACACACCAAGACAGCAAAGCCCAGAGTCTCTGGGGTCCCAGGGCTGCTGCACCCATCCTGGGCAGGTTCAGGCCCCAGCCCCAGATCGCCAGGTCCCATTAAAGTGGGGGAGGGTTAACTCATGTTCAAAGCATTTTGCTTTTAAAGGCAGATAGCAGCGCTTGGGTCATATGCTGTTAACTGCAGGGTTTATTGCACTGTTGGAATCAGTGCGGAAGCCACTGGAAGTGCTACAGGGTCCATTCTCTTACAGCTCAAGGAACCCTGGAGGTCTAAGGTGGGGAGTCTGGTGTTCTTCCTCCTTCTGAGCTTCACCGCGAATCTGTTACCACCTCCTCCTTGCCTTTGGTCTTCCCTCTGTACCTATACTCACGATGCACATTTCCCCCCTTTCAGTAATGGTCCCTGTCATAATGAATTAGAATCCAGGCAAGACTCTTTAACCCTGAGGTCCCTGTCCCCAGATATGGCACTGGGGACACTTCAGTTCAATGGGTCAAAGTGGAGGAGACACAGTTCCATCCACAGCGCAGTTTCTGCAGGTAGTCTTGCACTTGTGGCTGCACCTTCCAGAGCAGGGAACATCCACCCCGCATCTTTGCAAGTGAGTTTTGCTTTATTGCCTTGAATGTCCTGAACGAGAAACCACCCAAACAGAGGAATGAGTGAGTGAATGGGGGCGGGGGGTATGTGATTCTTAGTAGGGATTCTTACCCAACAATCAGGTTACAAATGACTGATAGACGACCCCCCCCCNACCTAAGGGGAGCGGCAGATGGGAGTGAGGGACCCAGCAAGAATCCATAAGGCTGCTGTAACAGAAATGGGACAAAGCAAGTAGCCATAGCAGAACTGAGGTCAGAGGACAGTGCCGCCAGACAGGGTCAGATCCACCACCCTCTTACTACCTGGGCCACAGTGAATTGCCTCACCTCTGCGGCAAGGCCTAGCAGAGGAGGCACTTAGGACAGGAAGGCAGAGGAAGTACGAGGCCTGCAACTCACAATCCACACACTCCAGGCACACACAGATGTCAGAGGTGCCTTTGTCCTGCAGGGAACTCCAAGCTTCTGAACACTTCCCATCACCTGCAGCTAGCCAGGGCTGGGGCAGAGTCTGAGAGGACTTCTCTCCCTGTGGATGTGGTTGTGGGCAGGTAGACACCAAAGCTGGCCAAGTAGGAGCCCAGGCTACCACCTCCTTTCCTGGAGACCTCCTGGGTGAGACGACCTGAGAGATGGACCCAGAAAAGCACTCTGCTGTCAGCTTGCCCTACAACCTAATTAATAGGACAGCAGGACAAACTGACTCCTGAAAGGAAAAGGAGGCAGGGTGGCAATCGGCTAATACTTGGTGACTTTGATGGCCCATCCGTTTGGTGTGTTCTTACACACAAAGAAAATTAACTTTACTTTGAAGACCAAACATTTTCCTAAGAACTCGTAATGTCACTTAATACACCCCCTGCAAAGCTAAGATTGGGTTCTAACTCCCAGGTAAGCCACAAGAATGCCTTGTGAGGTCAGTGCGCAGGCAGCTCCTGGCTGACTGTGCAGGGCCTGTGGGCCACTGCTGAGTCCTACCAGGAAATCTCATGTTCTTTCTTTAAAGGAATTCTTGGAATTCCTCTGGGCCACTGCAGGTCCAGGGAACAGACGAAGACTCTGGCAGATTAATGGAAAAGGATCCGGGCCAGCAGAGAGAAGCTTAGTGGGAGGGGACAGCCGTAAAACTCTCCGGATGGATGGAACAAAGCAGTCTCCTGGTCCCCAAACTGTGGCTGCATGCGGCCTGGGTCACAGAAAGGACAACAATACCAGTTTCTGAACGCGGCTCTTGCTCTGCTTTAGAAACTGGGCTCTTTAAACCGCCACACAAAGGCAGTTTTCCTTGCTGCGTTTTCTCTGTTTTTGTTGATCATTCCCCCCACCCCGCCCCGCCCCTTCTGCTGGCCCCCTCTTCCTGCCAGTAACTTCTTTCCCACATTTGTGTTTTCCCTTCTCATGACCTACATACACAGCTACACACGGTAAATGAACAGACAGGAAGCATTGCTGTCACAGGGACGTAGGACGTGCCTCTGACCACTCTTTACCTAATGACCTTCAATGTGACCTTGGGTGCATCGCTGCCAAAAACAGGTGCACAAATCATATGCTTATGGATAATAAATCATAACTTTAAGACAAGTCTTTGGTAAATATATTTTTACCTTGTATTACAAGTGAGCACACACATTTGCATATTAATGAGATGGATATGCTTGTTCGTATTTTATGCGAAGCATTAAAACTTGGCTAAAATATTTGACAAGGTCTCATTATATAGCCCTAAAGGCCTAGAACTTGCTATGTAGACCAGGCTGGTCTCAAACTCATAGAGATAAGGCTCCCTGCCTCTGTCTCCCCAGTGCTGGGATTAAAGGTATGGTCACCACATGCAGCCATGGGAAGCATCTTGAACAAACATTTTTATGAGTTGATGGACATTTTACTTTCACAAATGACAGTGCCGAGGACACCATTCATATAAATGCATAGTGAAAAGGAAGGGAAAGGTGTGTTGGGACCACTTAGAAATTATTAGAAATTCTGTCCTAATTTCAAGTCAAAATTCACTAAACAATTTCTTCATGAGACTCAGACCAATGTCACAAGCAGCAATTTTTAAAATCAAACATTTGAATATGGTCCAATCCAAAGGTACAGGGACCTGATGCTTACATGACGGTAGGAAAATGTAAAAGAAAAAACTTTTTGTTTCTCATAATTCAAGTGTTTGTTTCTCTGAGGACAGAAAGCACAGTCAAAGCACTCAAATCCATGGTATGGATAGACCTGAGGCCTTTCGGGAGCGTCTGTTGGCGCTGTGTGGTATGACGGTAACACCACAGGAGTGCGCTCAGAGCAAAGGCTGTAGTGATGCTGACACGGGACAGAACTGGGAGAGTCACCTCAGACTCGCCATAGGATTGGTTTTCAGCTCACTTTTGGGTGTTGTGTGTCCAAAGCTTTTCACACTGTCAAAATTTTGCAACCCCAGTGTTTACATTCATGTCTCATGCAGGTTCATGACACACAGTTTAAGGAGTTGGGCTTTAGAGTGTAGAAGGCATCAACCAGTATTATGGACCTGAACGGATCCTAATTGTCTGTTTTCCCAGGAGAAATCCCTGGAATCAACAGCCTTAACATGTCAAGCATACTTTTGTTAGACAAATATTTTATTGAGATGGAAAGAATGAAGTGTCTAAAGAAAGGATATATCAGTGGGCGTGTGGGGGGTGTATGTGCACACTCACAAACCATGCCATATACATGTGCCACACACACATTAATAATCATTATCTGTACCATGATCCTAACCTCACGCTATGACCCCTGAAGCAGAGAGCCAATCACCATGCCAACCGCCACGGCCAAAGATGACACTCAATTTCAGTCTTCTTGGAAATGGCAGCTAGTCTTTTAAACATAGTATCTGATGGACTCTGAACAGTTCTCAATTAACCCTGACCTTAGGAGAGGGATATTACCCTTTCTTAGAAGTTTCTTAGTCATTTATGCTACATTTACAAGAACATCTGATGGAGTCCAAAGCAAGAATTCATTGTTAGAGTTAAAGGAACTTGGCACCGTCTATATTAACTTGGCATCCTTCAAGCCTATGGTGGATTCTGTTTAAAAAGAAACTTCTGGGGGCTGAAGAGATGGCTCAGTGGTTAAGAGCATGGCCTGCTCTTCCAAAG
>LOEQ01003525.1:90327-131822 GCA_001685075.1 Bramus lutescens
GGCTCACAGCCATCTGTAATGAGGTCTGGTGCCCTCTTCTGGCCTGAAGGCATATACGTAGACAGAATATTGTATACATAATAAATAAATAAATATTTTAAAAAAAGAGACTTCTGAAGGATCTGTGATTCCATGGAAGACAAGCAGCTGCCTTGGTGACCCTGTTCCATATTTAGTGGCTCCTATTACTGTCCCTGCAGCTTGTTAGGCACAGAGTGACCTCACCTAGGTTGTCAGGCATCGGCAAGCCCAGGGGATGACTAACAGCATTAGCACGGGGCTTCAGGTGTCTCTTTGGGGCCATCTCACGGATGACCTTGTTCTCCTTCCTCTAGTTGGCTAGCGGACAGAGTGCGGCTATCTCTTTTAAAACCGAAGCGCAACCACTTGGGCCCATTTCCTCCTCTGTTCATCCGTCATTCACAATTTAGTCATTCACACATCACGCTCAGGCTGTGGGAGGAAAGGAGACAGACAGAGCACCCTGCCTCAGGGGGAGCTTTCTGTGCCATGGTGTGTCCGGAACTACAGATGTCAAAACGGAGCAGAGGCTGTGGAGGCATGTTTGCTTTTGCTATTTGATCTCCCAAACTTGAGCCCTGGGCAGAGCGCACTTCCCATCCCCAGTGTCAGTGGAAGAGAAGGTGCTGAAGTTGGTGTCCCGTGCAGCAGTGTAGATGACCATGTAGACCTTTAGAACCACAGAAGAGGTGAACAAGAATTGGCGTGGGGGCGGGGCAGTGAGGAGGGGTCTCTGCAGGACTCCAAAGGAGGAGCAGTCCAAGCCTGCCGGGAGAAGGGGAGGACAAATGGGTGTCACCCCTAGATCTTCCCCACCCAGCCCGTGGAACAATCTTGTTTTCTGACTCGTGCTTCTCAGCATCATTTGCTCCAAACGTTTGTGCGAACGGGAAGCATTAAATGAAGCTCCTGGGTCGGTAATTAAAGACACTGATTTCAGCGAAGAGAGAGTTTTGTTTTCATAATCTCCTCTTTGTACAGAGCCAGCTCTTGGCTGCATCTGCCACCGCTGGCCTTTGCTCTGTTTACTCTGAAGAATGAGGCACTGTTCTGTTTGCTTCTCGTTTTCAGTCTGTAAAACTCTGTTCTCTTGGTTCTCTATTCCAGGAAGAAAAAAATAAAATAAAATAAGAGAACGAGGCTTTTTAAATATCATGGCAGTGACAACCGACCCATACGCATGGCCTCGATAATATCAACGACAGACACTTAGGAGAATGTGCAAGGATTTCCCAGCTGCCAGCCTCAATCTGGCAGGTGGACCTCAATTGAGAAAACTACTTTTTATTCAGTTGTCAATCATCTGTTGTACCTAACTGCATTGCACCACTATGTGTGTGTGTTTCAAAAGGTTGTTCACCTGTCTCAGGGTTCAGAGAGATTGTTCTGATCACTGTAAGAGTCACTGTGGTGACATCTTAAGATGCAGCTAAGGAAGATGAAACACTGTGTGTGGATGGGCTTAGGTGTATCTGCACAAAACACCAATAATGAAGAAAAGGAGGGAGGGAAGGAGGAAGGGAGAGAGAGCACGCATACGAAGACATTCTTGTTGAATTTCAATTGTCATTGGAAAGCAAATAAGAATGGGACTAGGCTGTGTGACACATTGCAGAATACCTACCTCGAATGTGCAAGTCACTGAGTTCCCACTCAGTCTCCATTTTTGAAAAGGCCCTCCCTCCCCCCTCAAAAGAAAAGACTTACATAAGAGCCTCACTACGTAGGAAAATGAGTCTGGCAACCTCCGTCACTACCTGGTTCACTCTGTCCGTGTCCACCCTCTGACTGTGTGTGTGCTTCAGCTGCTTGCTTAGCTCACTGAGGCCAAGGCAAGCAGAGAGTCATGCCAACTTCATGGCCTGTGTAGATCGTAGGCTGTGGCAGGCTCCCCAAGGAACTGCAGGGTTTTAGCTTGCTGGCTGTGTGGCTGTGTGTGAAGGTGAGTGTTGCCTCGCTTGGCAAAAATCTAGAATCATCTGTGGATGGGTTGCCAAGCATGCCTGTGGAAGATCCCCTTTGCTGTATCCACCGATGTGAGAAGACCCATCTTAACTGTGGGTGGGGCCATTCCCCGGGCAGTGAGAGTTGAGTGGCAGGCAGCCTGGGCTCATCTCTCAGCTTTCTGATGGTGGATATGGTGCGATCAGCTGCTTCAAGCTCCCCCTGCCTTGACTTCCTCACCATGATGGACTCTAAGAGTGGGAGCTGAAATCAACCTCCCCCCCCCAAGTTGGCTTTTGTCTCTGAATTCTATCCCAGTAACTGAAAACCAAGGAATACTTGTAGCTCTGTTTATGTATACCATGGGCCTGGAACGAGGCGGCTCATGAAACAGTCCCAGGGTCACCTCCCCCATTCCCACATGAGCTCACTTCTGTCTGGTGAGCAGAAAAACAAGCAACGGCCCCACAGTGTGTTTTAGTCCAGAAAAGGCCAGGAGTGTGGAGGATAAGAGCGGCTGCCTACAACAATGACAGGCTCGCTCTCCGTAATGATCATGTTGAGGGAGGGTGCTGCTGACCCTGTAATAAGCCCGCATCCAGATGAAGGGAGCTGCTGTCTGCTGCTGTATTAAAATATTTAGACTTACGTGGGACTTTTATATAACCACAGTTCACACTGACGTTTATACTGTTAAAACGCTGACTTTTACAATTTACACATCTCAACTACCTGTATGGGTAGAGGCTACAGCTGGGGAACCAGAAACCCTTCAGGTTGCCTCCAGCTCTGACAGGACAAGATTCCCAAATTCCAGTCCTGTAATCTGCCTCAAAGGTAAAAATGGGGCAAAGTTCTCACTGCTGAGACTCTCAGGCATTCTTCACTGTTCCAACAGAGACAGGAGCATGCAAAATAGGCTGCCTGTTCTGTTCTTTTCAGCAGGTGTGTAAGGGCAGGACATGGGAGTCACACCATGCATGGGCCATCCCTCAGCTGACTGTCCTAAGAGTTGTTTCTAGACCCCACGGCTGGAGCTGCTGCAGTGCTTTAGCTCCAGGGCGGTGCAGATGCAACGGGTTCAGGGGGCCTGGCCAGCCCAGATTTTCCTGTTCTTGGGAGGCTCGGATAGAAACAGTCCTGTTCACAAGCACACATGGGCACGGGGATCCAGATGAAACAGAATCGCAGATAAAACCAGGGGGGAAAAATTAACTCACACTAATTTGCAGAGCTCCAAACAGAGCCAAATTCAAAGGTTTTACTGTTGAAACTACAAACAGAACCTTGGATCCAAAAACTCCAGGAAATCTTTCTAAGGGGACACAGTGGCTTTCCTTCCCCTACTTCTGAAATCATCAAGTCTGCTATAAAAACAGTTGTCTAAATAAGCTGGATGATTTCACTTCAGATCTCTCTGGCAAATGGAGATAGGCTCAGGGTGAGCAACCTAGGCATCACTCTGGCATCTATTCCTGCAACATGGTAGATCTGTGTCAGAGACAAGTGCATTGATTTTTCCACCACAGAAAGTTTTTTTTTTTTTTCCCTTCAGATCCAAGAATAGCTGAATCCTGCAAAAACCAAGCAGATGCCGTATGGACCAATCGTCTGGCTGATAAGATAGTGGAAAAGAAAAATTGCCTCTTTGCACATCCCGAATTCCTGTCAGAGTAGGTCACGGATGCTGTGTGATTGGGCTAAGCCAAGGCAGTTAATGGATGGAATCCTCTGGAACCCACCAGAAAGTGTACACTTCTCAGCTCTTCTCTTAGGACTCTGAACTAGGAACACAGGGCCCTGGAGACCACGCGGCTGTGGTTCCTGGGGGTGACACATTGGCTCCTCTCCAGCCCTTGTAGTTCTTTCTCATTGGACCAGGTAAAATGGAAGACAGCACTATGATTCTGTTTTTATTTCACTTGGCTTTTTATTTGTTGAAATCTTGTGTGTACTGTGGCATGTAAATGTGCATGTGTGCACACGTGTATGTGCGAGTGAGTGTGGAAGGCCTGACATGGATGTTAGGTGGCTTTCTCAATCACCCCCCATTCTATCTTTAAGATTATTCTTATTACATCTATTTGCTTATTTTACGTGGGGGAGACATGTATGGTAGTCAGGATGACAACTTGTGGGAGCTAATTCTCTCCTTCCATTGCATGGGTCCTACAGCTTGAACTCAGGCCGTCATGCCTAGCAGTGAGCCTCACCCCCGAGCCATCTTGCCAACTTGTGCACCTTATCTTTGAGACAGAGCTTCGGTGAACCCGGTGCCCACCAATTTGACAAGCCCAGTCGGGCCGTGTGTTCCAGGGGTCCACCTGTCTGCATTTGCCTTGTACTGGGACCATAGACACTTGCTACCATGCCCAGCTTTTACATGGGGATGCTAGCTTGAACTCGACCTTCTTGTAAGGCAGCTGCTTTAATAAAGGAGCCATACACTGGTAATTCTAAATTACAGAATTCTAAACTACAGAAGGCTGGATGGCAATCCTCATTCCTCCATCCGAGTCTGAATGCTCCCAGGACATTTTGTGGGTGGTACAAAAAGTGAAGTCACGTGTTTATCAGAAAAAAACCCACCTTATTACAAAAAAAAAAAATAGAAGTTGGGCATAGTGGTGGTGCACACCTTTAATCCCAGCACTGGGGAAGCAGAGACAGGTGGATCTCTGTGAGGTTGAGGCTTATAAGTGAATTCTGGAATGAAGACCCTGGAGGGCAGGGGAGCCTGGAGAGATGGCTCAGTGGTTAAGAGCACTGGCTGATTTTCTAGAGGACCCAGGTTCAGTTCTCAGCACCCACATGGTAATGCCTGTAATTCCAGCTTCAAGGGACCTAACACCTTCACACAGACATACATGCAGGCAAAACACGAATGCACATGAACCTGTCCTTGGAAAACAGCCGTCTGCTGGTGATCTGTGGTGCTCCCAGTGAGCACAGTCATGTCCTCCACCCCCATCACTGCAGGTGGATTTTTACTCTAAGGAGAGAGAGTATGTGGGTCTCACTTTGCCCATTAAGAGGGACAATCCATGGGGTGTCCTCTGACCCCAATTACTCCTTTAGTCCTCACCCAGGCCTTTCTCTAGGCTCCTCCTAGGTAAGGCTCACCCGATAATCGAGAGAGGAAAGGGCATTAAATTGAACCAGACTGGACAGGACAGGCTGTGCTGCCGAGACAGCTTAGGCTTCATCCAGACGCGCCTGGCATTGTTCACACATCCAAACTTTGCCCCCAGGGTTGAAGATATAGCTGTTCCAAGCAGAAAGGAGATCTGCATTTGTCGTGGCTTTCATTCTCAAGTCTGGATTGACCTAATTGCCCAAGTCAGAGCATTGGTTCCTTGGTTCATTGGGCTGACTCACTCAATTGTGGGAGGTGGCAAGCTGCTAACGAAAGGGGAGATCACTCAAGGCCCGCAAAATTGTGATTGTGCTAAGCTTATGCCCTGAACGTGTCAATCACACCCTGAATATGTGTGGTAAGACAGGAAGCGGCATGGACAGCTTTCCTCTCAGACCACAGGAACTGACTCCCTGAGGCTTGAAGCACAGGGTTTCAATCTTCAGGCTAAGTCACATACTTGCCAAAGCTGCAGGACCCGTCAGTGGTCCATCCCAGATTCAGAAAGCAGGTTAGTGGAGATGGGAACAAAGGGCCCGCTTCTGAAGCTCAGCTGATCGCCAGCTGCCCCTGAGGAAAATGGAAAAGATGGTTCCATCTCCCTTACTCAAATCCCAGCATGAGTTTAGTGCCCTAATCAGAGGATCATCAGGCAGGATTGCCGGAGGCTTCCTCTTTGCTAACAGAGCCTGTGAACTGGGTGATGGCCCCAGGCCCAGAGCAGTAGTTTGGGAAAATCACCCATGGTAACAGCTAGAGAATAAGTCTTCTCTAGCTGCCAAAAATCTCACTGCGTGCTGGAGGGAGAGCATTTATCAGTAATCCGACTTAGAAAAACATCCACGACGTCATGCTTACAGAGGTTCATGGTGGAGCAATCCAGACTAGGTTGGAGGGAACAACAAGAATTGTATCTCGTGAGAGAGATGTGGAGATGCAGGCAAGCTGGACACCCCCATTCCCGGCTGACTTCCTGTATCGGCCATGTGGTCCCAGGAGAAGCCCTTATCCCGCTTCGCTTTGGCTTTCTGGCCTGTAAAACTCAGCACCGACTTCACTGGCTTTGTGAAGCTTCCCACAACAATTTTAGTCTCCCTCAGCACAGAACAAATGTGTAGTGAACAAGAGTGTGATTACCAGCCCCCTCCAGGCTGCTGTGCTCACAGTCTCCTCATGAAGCAACAGAGGATGCTGGGGTGGAGAACTCTCGCCACCCACAGACGTGCTCACCCTGAGGCCCCTAGAGAAGTTTCAGCAGGATTGCTCTCCAGTGGAATTCTGAGGGGTCCGGTGGGGGCGGGGGCAGAACGCTGGAGCTGCAATCATAAGAACGAAAGAAATGTTCTGCTTTGTTTGTCAATGTTTGTATTTTATTGGACTTAATTACATAACACCCTTTTTTGTGAGCCTATGATGGGTGCTCTTTGAGCGTATACTGCCCCCTTGCCCCACCTACCCTGCTATTCCCCCTCCCCTACCCCTCTGGTAGTCTCCTTTGTTCTCCCAGACAGCTTCCCTTCCACCTTCATGTTGTTGTCTGTACTGTAGGATGAAGACAACCAGAGGAAGTGAAATCTTGATCTCACATCATCCTGGAGACCCGGGCAAATGTAAAGCTCAGACAGAGACCATCAACAAGGGCAGATGGTGAGAGCGACTCCAGCCACAAGGATGCGAGGATTTGATGGGAGCTGCTTTGATGGATGGTCCTGAAACATGCGCTTCACTTTGGAGCTCACGGAAATGGATGGAGAGGATCTGGCCGGCATAATGGAGTCAGCAGGAGATGCACAGCTCAGCGAGATATGATCCCCATGCCGGTGTTTGCAATTTCTAATGTAACTGGTACTTTAGGGGTAGACAGGGGACAATGCTGGTCAACAGGATAGACAACAGCTAGCGACTGGGCGCTGGCGACTTTGTGGGCCAGAACCAGTGGCAAACAAGAAGCCAGAGAAAATGGAACTAAGAGGCAGACAGTCCTAGGTAGGAATCTCTGAAGAAACATGAAGAAGTTTGCGTATTTATCAGATTGTTTGCTGTGCTGGGCATCAAACGTAAGGCCTTGAATGTGCTAGTGCTCCACCATGGAAACACAAGGCCATGAGCATGCCAGGCTAGTGCTCCGCCACAGAAACTCCCTTGGAAGTTTGATTCCCCAAGGAGTGTGTGAGCCAGGGCAGCTTCCTGCCCATCTTAGTGTCTCTTAGGGCCGGTGAGCTGATAGGTTGGGGATTTACTGGTAATTAAGGGGTTAAGTGGGCCCAGGCTATTCTGAGTTTCAGGATCTCAAAATGCTGCCCTGAGGAGTCAGAAAACTCACACACACAGTAAGCAGCAGGCATGCTTCCACAGTGCTCCCTTCCAGCACAACGCAGAAGTCGTCTGACCAAGGGAAGAAAGCCTTGTCCGTCTGGGTCCTCCATCCAAACTTGAACACTCCAGGATTTCCAAAAGATGTTGGCCTTTGGCACTATATATATTTCATGTCCTCAGCTCATGCCATGCTCTTAGCCGAATACGTAAGCTGAAGGCTTAGCCTAGATATGGGCAGAAGAGTTTTGGGGGGAGCCAAAAGGAGCCCCTGGGCACCAAGGCCAAAGATGACTGGCCTAGAGATGGGGCAAGCAGCAAGAAGTGATGAGAAATTTCCCTGGCTCACGAGTCCCTAACAAAACAAAGGGCACACTGCAAATGAAGCAGCCGGCCAGTCAAGGGGCCGTCTTTAAGCTGGAGAATGGAATGCACTGTGGGGGGCAGATGAAAGGGCCTTTGGGGACTGCTCTTACACAAAAGCACCTCTGTGGCTTCAAACAAGAGGGCCTGCCCGCGAGTCTCCAAGGTTTCCTAACCCGAATGTGCCCTTACTGATGTGGTTTGGAAATTAACCTGGCTTTTCTTCCCATTGCTGTTTTACATATTAATTAAAGTGTTTTCTTCAGGACTGCCTGCAGGCTGCCTGGATTCTGCACAAACACTACTTTTCTGTGGCTTTCAAGCGCGCATGTGTGCAGCTCACTCTGAAAGCCCCATCAGCCCAAATACCTTACTTACCCCTGTGAACTGTTTTAGGCTTAACTGTGGCCTCTCTCCTAGGGATGTATGATACAGAGAGTTGAGCACGTGCGCGTGGGGGGGCTGCTCCCCTCCCCAACAAGGAACAGCTCCAGTCCTACCTTCCTCATTGTTAAGTCTACTTTCTCGTTTTTTTTCTTCTTCTCATTTTTTTCAGCTGTGCTGGGGAAAGGTGGGTATACGACTCATGGGGCGGGAATACGTGGGTGGGCTTGTTTTGTTTCCTGATTTCTGAGGTCGTCATGGTGGCTTCGTTCTTGAAGAGCACAAAAGATCTGGTCAACGGACGAGGGCTGTCTCTGTGTCTCTGAGCAACCATCGATTGAAACTCAGCTTATATTTTGGTAATGGAGGCTTGCTGTAGGGATGAGGGTGGAAACCCACCTCCCACAGAGACCCTTCCTTTGAGGCTTGCACAGTAAATGCATCTGTGACTTAAGGAAGTAGTAGCAAAGCCATAGTGATGGCCTCAGGTGTTGGGGTCATGATTTGATCCATACATCTTAAATAGCCATTTATTTAGGACCACAGGGATCCCATTCTCTATAAAATGGAGGGCAAGCAAGTAATGGTTTATACCTAAAACCCCAGCTCTTGGGAGGCTAAGACAGGAGGATCACCATGAGTTGAAGCTATATGGTAAGTTCCAGGTTAGCCTGAGCTACAGAATAAGAGCTAGTTAAAAAGAAAAAAAGCAACCAAACCCAGGTTCGAAGTATAAAATGCACTACTGCACTACTATAGATAGCATCTGGCTAGCAATCTGTAGCAAGAGCAAGCTGATGTGTACGCCTGAGAGTAGATTCTTCTAAAATGTAAACAACAGAGCTGCAACATGTGGAAACGTGTCTGGAGAGCAGTGGGCGAAGGACTCAAACTCGCACTGAAGTCTCCAGCCGGAAGACTGCAGACCGTTACACCTGTTGGCAATGAAATGCCCAGCTTCTTCATCGCGTAAGGCTGGCAAAGTATTCAGTGAGCACCCACTGCATGCCTAAACCAAGTACCTACCGTGTACACAAAACAAGAACGAAAACACAGCTTACCCAACCAGTCAGGTCAAATTCTGATAGGAAAGAGCCAACAAAGCTAGCCAGGCAAACAGCTGTGTCATTAGGAGCGACCCATGTTCAACAGAATTAAATCCTACATTTACTGGAAGTAACCTGAAACGGCCGTTTTCCGCCTGCATTTACCTGTACGTCCATGAAAGGGTTAATTACAACCTAAACCCTGCATGAGAGGACAGGAGTTTAGGGAAAGGAGATCTGCTTACCACATACCAGCCTGCCCTGGGGAATGTGTCTGCTACATGTCCCTGACCTGGGTACTGTCCAATGGCCTTTTCAGCCTTCTCCATTAGTGAGAACACGTGATGGTCTTCATAGGCAAGCCCAGAGCACAGCTTGCAATGTATGGAGGAGTTGAGAGATCCCATGCGTCTACACACAGCCTAAGCTTCATCCTCTGACTGGCCCTTCCTGTAACACACACACACACACACACACACACACACACACATGTGCACACAAGCACACACACATGCATATCATCTCCTACACCCCACCACCCCAGACAAACTGACTGCTGGCAGCAATCAAGCTATGAAGAACACAGACCTCCCAGGCAGGCTATGAAACCCTTCCCTGGGCCCCAGCATACCCCGCCCCATCACTGGGGCCCAAAAGAACAACAGGATGTCCAGCACAGCACCTCCCTCAACAAGTGAGCTGCCTGCCTGCCTGCCTGGATGCAAAGTTAAGGACTGAGTGAGCAGGATTAAGTCATCCTAGAAAAAAACACGTCATGAAGTGAGTTAACTGAATCCTCTAACAGAGGGGTTTGGTTCTACGGAAGAGCAAATCCCCACCTACAGAACAGCTAAAGGTTGGAAAGAAAAGTGGATCATGTGTCTGGGGTGCCTTCCCAGGATTCTGTACTGCAGAATGTGTGGGACTCCCCCAACCCCAAGACTCTCCACCACGACACTGTTGGAAAAGGATTGCCCACTTTTTTGCAACATGAAGTTAGCAATTATTCAACGAGTGCCTACTGTGTGAACAGACAGAAGTGAACCAAGTTTACCCTATCACTCGGGTTAGGAAAAAAGACATGAAAGCTAGCCAGGCAAACATCCAGGACGTTAGCAAGTGACAGATGTGTAACAGAAAGAAAACAGGAAAAGAGTCTCTGAAACAGAGGCAGTGACTGGAATTTCCACTCTTAATGAGTTATGAAGTTTTCTTCAGAGAGAGCCATCTCGGCTTTACCTGCAGTAATCCTAGTGAGAGACGTGGGAGCTGATTCCTTTAAGTAACTGGGAAGGAGAGACCACAAGGAGACTTCTATGGAGGGATGGAGGGTGCATGAGGGAGTTAGTCCGTTAGTCCGGGAGCAGGGGAATCTTCACCTTGCTGAGGAGTCTCAAGAGGGCTAGTCGGGGAAGGAGAAAGTAGGTCCAGCTCTTTAGCATGCTGGCCCATAGCAGGAGGCCACATAGCACAGCTCTGCAGGCAGAAGGTCATCCCTAGGACAGGGCAAACAGTGAAGCAGGCAGACCAATCACGACAGGTGGCTATTGGTAGTCTTGAAGACAGCAGTTCTGGCCAGAGGCACAATCAAGAGGACAAGCTCGGATGAATTAGGACAGGTCCTCAGGTCACAGCCAACTGTCACATCTGGCCTGTTGGCCACTGCTGCTGAAGGCACTGAGGGGAGCAGGACCCCAGCGTGGGGCACACGGAAGAAGGGAGATGGATTAGTGGGTACACCAAAGCTGTCGTTGGTTCAACTCACCTTCTCCATATCCTGTTGGCCTCAGCAGGTTGCGAGGCTGCTGGAAGGGGTGTGCACGTCATAGCTTCCCCAAGGGGCCACTTAGAGACAGCAGCAGTGCTGCTGTGGGTGGAGTCGTGGCAGGACCAGGAGAAGAGGAAGCAGAATTGTTCTCTGGCAGCTAAGCTGCTTGGAGCTGAAGGAGGGTATCAGACCAGGGAACAGTGCAAAGTGATGGGGTGAGGAGACCCCTAGATTTGGGGTCTAGGGAACCTTCAGTTCCAGCTCATGCTAAGATTCCCGCATGTTCCCGGCTGCTGTTTGACTCTGTCACCTGTCACAGAGCATGTCACTTGGTGAATCTGTGAAGGGCTTTCAGGGTTTCCTTTACAGGATTATTGGAAGCTTGTCACTTATCATAAAATCAATGACTTCTACAGAAGACCTCTACCTAATGTAGACGATGATCACGGACGACGTCTGTCAGAAATCCAGTTTCATTCCTTGGGAGATGGCTTATGTTGAAGAGAGGTAAAATCGTGCCCATTTGCCACACAAAGGAACCTGTTGGATCCTGCCCCACTTACCTTCATCTCACTCTTTATCAATTAGGCTTCTGCGAGCGGTAAAAAGAAAAGGAATCCCAGCTATTCTGGAGGCTGAGGCAGGAGGATGCAGAGTTCAAGACCAGCCTGGTTGATGCAGCGAGGCTCCGTCCAGATGACACAGTGGTGGAGCACTTACCTAGCTTCTGGGGGGCCCTGAGCTAAACCCTAGCACTGGGGGGAGAAAGGAGAGTATAGATAAGCAAGGCAGATTATGTATGAGGCGCCGCAGTCTGATTTTTGAGGGCTTCATCCTTGACACGCAAACAGGCTGATGGACCTCATTCCTCTGCCTGCTGATAAACAGAGCCTGGGAATCGAAGGACACAACTTTCTGCCCCAGGACACGCCAGCCTGGTTGTTTGTCCTTCAGTCCCTGTAGCACCAACATCCCCATGATTAAAAGCAACATGCTCTGTCCCTCACTGGCCACTAGTTTTGAGTTCCATATAGATGGATCTTCTTAGCTTCCTCCATATACAAGATAGTATTTAGCAAATAAAAATTGGGGCATTCTTATGGTCTAGAAAATGACACAGAGGGGCTTAGGGAGACAGCTCACTAAGTGAAGTCATGAAAGTATGAACCCCCCAGCATGCACATAGAAGTCAGGTACAGTCGTATTATCAGTCACCCCACCATGAGGAAAGCAGAGACAGACAGATCCTTGGGACTGAATCGCTAACCAGCCTAGCTGAATTGTGATCCCCTACTTTTCTAAAAGATCCTGTCTCAAAAAATAAGATGGTTAGCATGGCCTCTACATGCACACACACAGAGGAAGAGAGAGAGAGAGAGAGAGAGAGAGAGAGAGAGAGAAAGCAGAGAGACTTCTTCCCATGCATCCCACAGTAACTTGTAGCATGCACCACGGTGCAACTAAACACCTCACTTATCTACCTGTTCTTGAACACAAAGGAAACAATTCATTTTTTTTTCCTTCTCCAAGAGCGCTGGTTAAGGCCCTTAACAAAAGGCTGGAGCTCCGGAATGGAAGTGGCAGCGTGAGGCCCCTATTGGGTGGGAGCTCTCCCTAAACAGTTGTGAAGCTAACCATCTGGCCCTGCGTCCTGAGTCACCAGACAAACAGTCCTTCCTCAGTAGAAGTGCAGCGAGGGAGCTGGCTGAAGGCTGCCTAGCTGAGGACTCTCTGCCTCAGGTGTGGCTATTGACTCAGACTTGAGCGGGTTGTCAACCACGCCTGGGTGCCTCCGGGTAACTGTCTATGGAGCAATGGGATGTGGGAGCAGGGTACTCTGAAGCAGGAGGAACGGCTCACCATCCTGAGCCTGGTGGCTTTGCATCCTATGCTGTCCTTGGAGAGTGCCACACAAGGAGGTAGCGTTTGCAGTTTGGTGCCTTAGGGACAGATGGGGGACAACTGTGGTCAACAGGATAGAGCAGACAGCAGGTACTGACTGTGAGTTCCTGCCAGGTGCCTCCTGCCTTCCACTGGCCTGCCAGGGATGCCAGGAGACAAGTTCAATTCCAGAGGGAGGCAAACCCAGGCAGTTGTTGCCACTCGGACAAGTTTGGAGGCACACTTGACTCACACGGAAGGTATTATACAAGCCTCAGACCGCCGGGGAGGAACTATGTGTGCCCACCCTGTCTTCAAAGGGAACTGCACCGACTGTGATAAAGAAAGCAATAGAAAGAGAGAAGGCATTGGCCAGAGGACCCAAAGCTGGCCTTGCTGTGGACCTACTATGCTAGGAGGACAGAGAAACTCAGAGCTGGCTGGGCCACTTGACCGGACGTGGTTGTGCCAGGCAGCGCAGCCGGAAGCAGGAGGTGAAGACACTGAGCCAAGATCTTAATGTCTTCAGAAAATGGCCCAGGCGGAAGGAGAATGTCTGTCTGAGAGCAGTAAACAAAAGCCTGGCTGCTGGCCAGGGAGCTGCTGCAGACACGGACTGGACAACTCTGAGCCGATCCTAGAAAGCCCGAGAACATCCATGTGGCCTCCCTCTGTGGGTCTGGAGAAGTAATGACAGTGAAACTGCTCCTCTCTGAGACGCCAGCGAGTCCAGCACTCTGCCCAGGCCTGGCTGGGAGGGTAGGGCAGGGGACAGAGAGCCAGTGAGGAATGGCTTGGGAAAAACTGACCCAAGGATCCGTGCTTGAGAGAAAAAAAAAAGTCAAGGATTTCACCCAGGAGTCATGGCGAGTCTACAGTCCCTGCTTACCCATGGGATGGTTGCAACCCCAGGGAAGGCTTGATCACAGACTTCTTAAGAGTTCTCTCCTCCTGCCTCAGGAGCAAAAGGGTTAAGCTAGTTTGTTCCTATACACACAAGAAGTTCATAAAGACTGGGCAGTGGCAACAGCCACCACCTTGTCTCGTGAAGCTGCTTACCCACTGCCAGTGCCACGCTCTGGGGCAGGTCTCAGCGCGGTAGCACCAAGCAAACATGGCAGTGGGTGGTGGAGGTGAACCGAGTTCTGACTTCAACCTTTGCTTTGGTTATTCTGACATAAGGCAGTCACTTCATCCTGACTTGGGCAAATATGTGTTCAGCATTCAATACTGGGATCAGGAGCCATCTCTGGTTTCTCCTTCTTTGGGCATTATGGAACTTCCAGAAATGTGACAGATGGTGGAACTGGTAACATATACATTAGTAGACCCGGAAAACATAGCCTGGTAATTTGAACACTGAAAGCATGCAGGCATGGTCCAACTCTTCTGCTCCCAGGGTCAGCAGACATATTCCAAGAGATCAGCAGTGACAGGTACACACATGGCATCCTGTAACAGGGACCTGCCCAGCCATGCACAGTTCATGGGACACCAGGGCTGAAGCTCAGTACACCATCCCTGGGAGGATCGGCAAGGCCAGCATCCCTACACAGTGTTCTCGGACATGCTAGGAAGAGAGGCCCTGGGGTCCTGTCTCCCACTGTCTCTGTAGCAGTGTTGGGTCACCAAGGTAACCAAGTCCCTTACCAAGCAGCAGAGCAGAGAAAGATGGTCCCCAGGAATTCACCGAGGCCTGGCTTTTAACCTGCATATGGGATTTAGGTACCGCACGTGTGTTTTGCTTTGGAAAACACTGTCTACTCAAAGATCAGTCCATCTGTGGCCTGCCCTCAGCCATAAAACAGACCACCTCCAAAGAGAACCCTCACAGGAAATGGCTCCTGCTCTCTGCTTAAGGCTGAACTTACACCTCTAGGACCCCACACTGAGGTACAAATGAGAGAGCGCTGGCCACAGAGAGGGCAAACTGTGATCAATTATGTCTGTAAGTGCTGCTCACCAGAACACGGAGACTCTGATTGGATAGCTGTGAAGAACAGTGTGGTAGAGCAGAAACTTGGTTCTTGACCCCCTTCTTGCCTCTTTGATTTGTTGAGCATGTCGCTTCCCTGCCTCGGGGCCTTGACAACTTCCTGGACAGCTCAATGAATCTTTCCCGACCTCTCATACACACAACAGACCAAGTGAGCATCCTATGCTCTCCCCGTCCACTCAAGCCCGGTCTGCTTTCCCTGATAGGTGGCCCAGGATGCAAGACCCCAGCTCCGTCACTCCCTCTCCAGTGCAGCACAGGGAAGAGGAGGAGGAACGGCCTCTCAGCTTCACACCAAGCAACCTGTCTCACCCTGTCTGCATCTAAAGGCAGCCACCATTTGCAGCCAGGAGCCCATGACATACTCCTTTTCCTGTGTCTCCTCAGTGGGAGAGCCAGGGACAGCTTCCAGATTCTTGTGAATTTTCATTAGCCAATCGCTCCATTGACCTCAGGTACCTGCACAGAGCACCAAGCTGGCAATTTCCTACCAGAACCAAGGTGGCTGCACGAAACTTGTGCCCTCTTGCTGAAAAAGAGAGATGTCCTATAGTGTAAGACCATGCGGTTTTAACAAGCCAAACCTCCTGAGTCTCCTATCCAGCAGTTAACTGTGCCAGGGTCATTATTATTGTGCCTCTTCTGTTGTATGTCAACCGTGATTCCCACGCATGTAAGACACTCATGGGTCACTAGGACTCGGTGGTGTTTATTTAGGACAACTCAGAGCTTTATTCCCGGGTGAGGTCATGCTCCCCTGAAGCCAACAGATGAGATAAATGCTTATGCAAGCATGTGTGGAGATGGAGCTCACTCAGGTGGTAGAGGGCTCGTAGCAGGTATGAAGAAAGTCTGGGTTCCGATCTCAGTACCACATAAACCTGGCATGAGTCTGAAGCCAGTCAGGGCTCCGGGAGACCCTGTCTCGAAGTAAGAGGGGAGGGGGCTGAATATGAGTGCTGCAGCTGGATACAAAGTAGCCGAGTGAAAACCCACCGTGGGTCACAGACTGTGCTCTATCTAGGATACAAAGTAGCCCAGTGAAAACCCACCATGTGTCACAGACTGCGCTACAGACTGCGCTCTAACTAGGATGGTAGCCAGGAGGAGCTGCGATTGCTCTAAGTTCTAAGCCCCTGGCTCACCAGCAGAACATTTGGACAGGTCAAGCCTCTCTTCACCCTGGTTTTTTGTTAGAGGTTTTCAAGTATGAGATGGGAGTGGGTGACAGTGTCTTCTGCACAGCAGGAATGTCACAGGGACACAGTGGGACCAGCTGTTGTGTCTGCACGGTTCCTTCTCCCCCAAGGGCACTCACACACAAAACGCATAGAGGGAGACGGGCACTTTGGAACCAGTGCATTACCAGCTCTGAACTGAAGGCCAGTGAGAGTACTGTCAGGACACTGAAATCATCTGCTTGCAGAATAGCTTTGTTTTCCTCCTCTGGGTGCACAGGGTTTCTTCCTACTGTGGGCTCAACATCAGCCAATGAAAACAGCCGATATTACAGGAGGCCCTTCAAGTGTCAATCCCAGGGCGTGACAGCCCACTTACGATCCCCATTCACGGCAGGGATCACGGAACTAAAGAGACCGTCTCCTCCCACCCAGGATTCTAGAACACTGTGAAGCAGGACCCTTTGCTGTGGCCAACAACCACTGGGTGTGCTGTTTCATGTTAAGCTTCTGGGATCAGGGTGTTGCATGCTACGGTAGCCCTGCCTGTCTGTTCTGACTCTGTAGAACCAGAAGCTGTCAATACACTCGGGCAGCATACGGTTGTAAAATGATTTTTTATGCAAAGCACAGAGTTGTAAAGAGATTCAAATTTGGTGACATTAAAATAAAGAGCCACTTTACGACCACTGGGCCCTGGGGTAGGAGGCAAAGGTTGAGTCCGAAGAGACGGGAAAGGGAGAGGTTGGCCTGTATCAGTTTAACCCGATCACATCAAACAATATAAAATCAGGGTGGAGACATGGCTTATGGTGGAGACCTTAGCCAGCACGTGCAAGGTCCTGTGTAGACATTCCAGTACTAGCAAAATAAAAGGCAGTTGAATTGAACTAGTCAAAACATAAATAATTACATACAAAGGGAAAGGGTTCTACAGGTAATGAAGTAGGAAAAAATCCCACTGTCCTGGTTTCTGTTCAGTGCTGGCATCAAACACTCTGACCAAAGCACCTGAGGGGAGATAAGGCCGTGTGTGACTTACACTTCCAGGTCACAGTCCATCTCTGAAGGAGCCTGAAGCAGAAACTATGGAGTTTGCAGGCTCAGACTTAGCTTGCTTTCCTATACTGACCACCTCCTCAGGAAAGCAGGTCACCCGTAGTAGGTTAGGCCCGCCTATGGCAGATAAAAATCAGTACTATTCCCCCACAGACATGCTCACAGGCCGATGTAATCTGGGCAATCTTTGCACAGAAGACTCCCTTCTTGGGTGACTGTGAGCTGTGTCAAGCTGACAGTTAAAGCTAAGATGAGCATAGGCATTATGTGGCATTTCTAAACACACTGGCAACAGCAAGCCATGGCCGGCCTGAATGACGCAGGCACCACCAATACAGAGGAAAGTTTTAGGGGCTCCAGAAAACACACACGGATGTGGATGGACTAATCTATTAAGATTAAACCTGCAGAAATAAAGGAAATGGTCCCTCAGGCAGGGAAGCCAAAACATTTGAAAATAAGGAAGCTCAAAGATAAAAGAACGCTCCTTCAAATTAGGAAAATCCACAGCTACACAGTTCCAGGTTTTTCAGAATGGATACAACATGCTCAGTATTGAGACTCATGCCAGGTGAGCCCCAAAATCAAAGATAGAAAGCTGTGTGGCATACATGCCCAGCTCTCCAACACTGGATAGGCTGAGGCAGGAGAACCCTATCTCCAGACAAAACTAAACAAAAATAGCAAAGGCAGAACTTTTAAAGCATTTAAACTAAACTTCCTTGGGGGAAGGCTAGTGGTCAAATATCAAATATCTGGCACATCAGATACTCACAATTCCTAAACAGCAGCAAATACAGTTATGAAATTAGTTATGAAACAGCAGTGAAAATAAAAAATTACAGTTGGGGGGGTCACCACAACACGAGGAATTGTATTAGGGTTGCAGCATTAGGAAGGCTAAGAAACACTGCTCAAAACAGAAAGGATAAAATACTTTAAGAAGAAACCAGGTCACGAGCTATTTTGTTAGCAGCATTCAGTGCAGGAAAGCAAAGGAGTAATGTCTGGAAAGTTCTTGGTGACAGAGTGCATGTCCCACGGAATCTGATTCATGTCTATTCTGAGTGAATTCAGCCAACAGAGGTTTCCTGAGGTAAGGGTTGTTTAGGTTTTAGTAACTCTGAGAGGTAAGTAGTGCAAAGGGGATGAATGTACGCAGAAGTCATTTCCGGTGAGGCAAAGCGGTCCTTGATGAAACTCAATGAACACCACACCTCAGCGTTTTCTGCTCCCAAGCTGTACCTGAGCTGTGATGGTTACATTGTGTCTTTGTGAGCCTGGAGGGAGCACACTGGCCTGAGAGGTAGACTTCTGTGGCAAATGATTCCTGTCCCGAGTACCATCTTATGTGAAGCATTTCACACACACACACACACACACACACACACACACAGAGGCAAGCACACTTGCATGCTCATGCACACACACACACACACTCTCTCTCTCTCTACCTCTCCCCCCTTCATCCATAAAATAGAAAGACGTTGCATTGTGAGGCCATGGTGAGCCAGAAAGGAATTAACACACTTAGAAATAAACACTCAGAACAGCACCCAGTCCACCACAAGGACCTAGTAGTTTCTCTCTTAATAGAAGCACCTGGGAGATGGGCCTCTGAGAATGTCTGTGGGGGGTTATCTCGATTAGGTTAATGGTGGGAAGAATTGCCCACTGTGGGTGGCGCCATTCCCTGGCTGGTATCCTGGACTGTATCAATAGGAGAAATTAGGGCTTACAAGACGGCTCAGTGGGTAAAGGCACCCACTGGCAAGTCTGGCAAACTGAGTTCCATCCCTGGGACCTACTCTGTGGAAGGGAAGAACTTGAGTCCCAAAAGCTGTCCATGGCAAACACACAACACACATACAGTTTAAAACAAAAAGGGGAAGTGAGCTGAGCTGCTGCTGTCATGTGACCAGCCACTTCAAGCTGCCTGCTTGGACCTTCCTGTCTGGAAGATTGGACCCTAACACTGTAACAGAAAAACACTTTCTCCCTTAAGTTGCTTTCTTTCAGAAACTGGGATTCATGACAAAATTGACAGTTTCAAATAAAAGTTTTAAAAATCAAAAGGCACCCAAGTAGGCCCGGGTGTGGTGTTGTGCCGTATGCTTCAATCCCAGCAACTGATAGGCAAAGTCAAGTGGATCTCTATGAGGCTAGGATCATCTGCAGAGTAAGTTCCAGGACAGATAGGCAGCCTAGCAGAGAGAAACACTGTCTCGAAAACAAATGAACACAAAAAACAAAACCACATGCACACACCGTTTGCTAATGCCAAACACGCAGGACGAGACTGGCTTCAAGTTAAAACTGGTTATCTATGCAGAAAAACATCCTCCAATCTGTGTTCATTTCATAAATAATGCATTTTATTTTATTGCATATGGCTATTAAGGAGGGCATTCGTGGTCAATACAGACTAAATACAGCATACTAATCTACTCCAGTTTATTCTTGTCTTCAGCAGTGTCCCATGACCCCTATATACAGCATGTACAGCGGAAGACAATAGGGAGGGGAGTCTCTTGTCGAAATACAATAGCGAGAAATAGATTTAACATCTTGATATCCTGAAACAACATGTACCCAAAGAAAACACTGTTTAATAACTGTTAAAGTTTATATAGCAAAAAATAGTTTAAATTTAAGATTAAGTGTCAGGCAAAATGTACAAAGACTCAATATACAGCTTGAAGTGCGGCAAACATAACACTCCCACATTTTGGTTCCATTCTGTAAACTAAATTGAAGGATGTAAATATTGCATATGCCTGCTCTTCTTGAAATGTACAGGGGGGAACTTAGTGTACTCTTGATGTCTTGTTCCGCTCCTTTCGGCTGCACAGGGACACGTACCATCTGCGTCCTGTGGTGACCTTTCCGAACACGGAGAGCGCATCACATCTGCCTAAGTGTGCTGCAGTCAGCACTGCCAGCAGCTCAGTCCTACTGCCCCTGGGGGATTTAGTTACAAAGCA
This sequence comes from Bramus lutescens, assembly GCA_001685075.1. Taxonomy (NCBI): domain Eukaryota; kingdom Metazoa; phylum Chordata; class Mammalia; order Rodentia; family Cricetidae; genus Bramus; species Bramus lutescens. The sequence goes on from LOEQ01003525.1 coordinate 110,401, forward strand.
AACACGGCGCAGGCTCCTAGTCCCGACACTAGTTAACATCTCAGGGGATTCTCGAACGTTCGTCTCCACAAAGCACGGCGCACACCAAAACGGACTTCCACGCTAGTGCTGTGCGCCTGTGCACCGCTGTGATGTGTAACTGTGGGAGGGAAAAGTAAACCTTGAGAATTGGCGCAGGGTGCGGGTCAATTTACATTCAACTTTGTCTTGCAATACAGCCTTCTTCTACGAGCTCAGCACAGAAGCAGGAAGGCAGCTGCATTGTCATTAAATAGATTTTTAAGACATGGAATTTTTTGGTCATCCTCTAAAAAGCCTCTTCTTATCAATGCATTATTCTATAGTGATATATATCTATATACTTATATATATATATTCTCCCAAACAAAAACAAAATGACATAAAAAATAAACCAGCAACTCACATTTCCAAGAATTAGTGTAGTCCCTACAGGACTATAGAGGAGACAGGCACTGGGGAGTGGGGTGGGGGAGGNGAGGGCGGGGGAGGCGGGGCCTCCAGCCCTGTGATGGAGCAGCAAGGTGACTGATTTCTGCTGGCAAGCTCAGCCCTTCTAGGTGACACAGGAGACAATTCCACAACACTGACATTTTCAGAACACTGAAAACAGAACCAGGGTAGTCTTTGTCAAGAACTGTTGACAAGCGTATGCAGGGACAGAGGTGGCTTTTCCTCTTCTGCTGTCAATAGTGCGATGGCTGGAATGCCTCCCCTCCTCTTCAGGGCAGCCTTGTTGGCCAACAACATGACATCATGTCAGAGATAATATATTTAAAAAACAAAAACAAAAACAAAAAGCAAAATTGCCACACCCAAACCAGCCTGAGCTGCGAGCATGCCTACATTGAGTTTTTGGTTCAAGGATTGCGAGCTAGGGTTCAGACAGGAGGCTCGCGGGCAGGAGAAAAAGGCTCTGCCATCTGAAGTACTGACACATGACAGCATCAAGAAGTCTGTTAAAGGTACAAAGAGAGAGCTATCCTTCCCCACCCCTACCCCCAAACACGGTGGGTGATTTCCAAAAGGAGGCTGCTCTGGTCACGTTTAGGAATCAGGAGGATTAATCCGTCTTCAAGTCCAATCCCAAGGAGAGTTGTCAGTCCCACACTGGGCTCTGTGCGTAGGTAAACATCGCAGGTACCTGGACTGGAATCCACATCCCCTTGTCGGAGAGACGGAGGTCAGCATGTGACCCACGGGGGCAGAGCTGCCCTGTACCCTGCCAAACCATCCGGCTTCACCTTGAACTGAGGTAGGACTGTGGTAGTTTTGACTGTAAGCCAGTTAATACCAGATTTAACCACTTTCATGGGTATCGTAGCATCTCCTTGCACGCTGAGGGATTAATCCGCTTTGCCAGCATGAAAATGAAGAAACGAGAGCGACGCCGGCTTTATGAAGGCTGATGGAAATGCCCAATCTCCCGGAGTGTACTCCATCAACTCATTTAGTTTACAAACACAACGAAATGCAACACAAACAGAGCGATGCTGACGGCAGAAGAGGTGGCCTTGCCTCTCGGCTCCTTATCTAATTCAGTTCCCAGAAGTCTCACAATGTAGAATTACTCCCATCGAAAGGAAAGCGAGCAGCGTTGGTTGCGGACAGGCTGAGCATCTCCTTCGCACGGACTCGGAGTTTGATGTGGTGGCGATGGAGCCCTGTAGCACTTCACTCTGAAAAAAAGATCAGATAACTGGTGAGTCGTGCTCCAGGGACCACAGAAACCCAGGGAGCTCCTCAAACCCATGGACCTACATTCGGGATTGGGCCTTGCCCTTCAAATGAGGCACTTGGGAGATGCAAACTCAAGACAGCGATCCTGGAGATGGGGCAGCAGGGTGCCCTCCGATCTATCTGCACATAGGTGAGAAACGTCGTCCCCATACACTTTACCGAGCACTCCATGGGGATGGGCAGGGTTCTTGCCCTGATGACAAGCATCTGTGCTGGAGGGACCAGGCCCTGCGGATGAACGACAACCACCACACACCTGCCAAGGGGCTACACTACCGCTGTCAACCTCTGACTCCTCAAAGGAAGAAGGGCTGCCTGGGGTCCACTCTTCCACCCCAGGAACCTGCCCGTCATCCTCCCTCTTCTTAAAAACACATAGATTTAGGCAGGGCAATAAAGTATGCAAGAAACGTGTTTGCTGTGAGGTCAAACACTCCTACAGTCTACAGATGACCATAATACTAGTATGGGAACCTCATGCCTTCAATCCAGGTACCTGGGAGGCAGAGGAAGATGGATCTCTGTGAGTACAAGGTCAGTCTAGTCTACTAGTGAGCTGCAGGCCAGCCAGGGCTACCAGGTAAGATCCTGTCTCGAAACCACCCCCCCAACTTAAAAGTTCCCTCAGCCACACATTACTGTCGCGCGGCTCTCATCACCTCTTAAGACAGTACACATCTCAAGTACAAAGCTACCAACCCTCCTGCCGAGCTGAGTGGACGGAGGACTAGCATGTGGTCATGTGACCAGCTACACCTGTCTGTCTATCCCTTCCATGGAGGGACAGCATGGCCTCTAGCACCAGGTCTCCATTCCTAGTGTGTAAAGTCCCTGTGTGCCTTTGTGTGTGCATGCGAGCGTGCGTGCGTGTGTGTGTGTGTAGACTCTTGTTTCGTCACTGAATATCACAGCAGGGAAAACTGCTGTCACGTCACGATGACCCTGCCTTTTTATCTTCAAAGTGGCACATGACTTTACATCACTCCCCATGATGACAGCTACAAGGCCATACTGGGCCTTAAACTGCTCAGACCTCTTCTCTCTTGGGTTTAATATCACCATCATCATAAGGCCAGCACACCTCTAACGCTGAAATTCTGACCTCTGACTCTTGAGCCTCATTCTTTGCTGAAAGAGAGAACATGAGTGTGTGAGTGTGTGTGTATGTGTGTGTTCGTTCTTTCCTTGAGTTCACAAGGCTAACTCAGCAAGAGAAAAGTTTGCAGTGTGGCCCTAAAAGACATCCTGCCACAAATAAGAATGTGTGGCTACTCTCCAACAAAGCACAGATCTGTGCAGACAGAGCCTGTCGGGTGTGAGACAAACACCCCAGCTCTTCTACCTCCCCTGACAATGTGACACTTGGAGGCTGTGCAACTTCATGGTTTTTGTTTGTTTTGCATTCTTTAAACAATTAGGAGATAAACATTATGCAAACAAAGTCAACAGACATTGAATTCAGTATGTCTTCCTAAGGAAAGGTCTCCCATCTAGGTCCTGCTGGACCACTGATCACCATGGTTTTTCCATCCCAAGAGACTCCAGGATACAGTGGCATCTGACTCCTGACAACCTTAACAAGCAGGGCCCAAGTTTCATAGTAAAGCAACACTATCTTGCCACTCAGGTGACCCTAAGCCAGCGACTCTCCTTCAGGAGAACACCGGCCAAGTTAAGTCTACATAACACTCAGGGAGATAAAGCTGAACCCAGGAAGGAGCTCTGGGAGTCCTTCCATTTCTCCACTACAACACGAGTGTGTTCAAGGGTCAGTTGGGTAAGGTGTGCACTTCCTTAGGGATGCCATGTGGCCGAGACATCCAACTGCAAGCATCAGGTCATCGGGAGCACATATCAAGTGGAACTTGTTGCTGTGTGCTTAAGAACAAAACAAGCTGAGAAGCAGGAAGAAGGCCACTTGCCAGGCATGGGCCTTTCAGGATGGTTCTTTTCGAGTTCTATTCTCAGGTAGGGTCTCTTCATCCAAAAACAATATTCTAATGGGAAGGTGAATGGGTGCCAAGCGCATGTACAATAGGGGGCAGGGAGATCAGACAGCACCACACCAACTCTGAGAACTGTGTGCTCAGGATGGGCGCATCCCACATTTCCCCCCCCCACACACACACACGCACCAGGGTGATACAAGGTGATGGAACTTGTCTGCTGTGAAGTCAAAGACTCCTACATCTACAGATGACCATAATACTAGTACAGAGACCTCAGAACCCCTTTGGGATCATGGGACTTAAACTTTGGTGTAGTTCCTTAGGACATGCACCTGAGGTGGCCCCAGCGCTGACAGAGACAGTGTGGGAGACCCGGGGAACCTCCTATACAATACAGCAGGAAGCCATCCAAGTGGTCCAACAGGTGGGGGTGGGGCTCCAGAAAGAGGGAACCAAGGAAACGCTGGTAGTCTCCCTGGACCCACAGGTTGTGAAATTACTTTAACTATGTAAAGATGTGTTTGTGCTGCATTTCTTTAATGATGGAAGGTCTGTTACATTTGTTTCACCTTGCCTGCCTAAGGCACCTGATTGCTCTAAGAAAAGCTGAACTGTCAATAGCTAGACAGGCGGACAGGCGAGGGATAGGCTGGGCTAGCATGCAGAGAAAATAAGGAGGAATCTTGAAGGAGAGGGGAGGAAGGAGGAGAGAATGAGGGAGAAAGAGAGCAACGCACCTAGGGCCAGAAGCCAGGCAGCCACCAACCAGCCATGGAGAAGTAGTGAAAGTAAGCTAGACAGAATAAAGGAAAGGTGAAAACCCGAGGCAAAATGTAGACGAAGAGAAATGGGATAATTTAAGTTATAAGAGCTACAACAATTAGTCATCAGAGAAACACAAATCAAAACAACTCTGATAAGTCCATCTTACACCTGTAATAATGGCTAAGATCAAAAACTCTGATGACAATTCATGCTGGAGAGGATGTGGGGTAAAGGGAACACTCCTGCATTGCTGGTGGAAGTGCAAACCGGTACAGCCCCTTTGGATATCAGTGTGGCAATTTCTCAGAAAATTAGGAAACAACCTACATCCTCAAGACCCAGCAATACCGCTTTCTAGGTATATACCCAAAGTATGCCCAATCATACCATAAGGACACATGCTCAACAATGTTCATAGCAGCATAGTTGTCATAGCCAGAACCTGGAAACAACCCAAATGCTCCTCGACTGAAGAACAGATAAAGAAGATGTGGTACATTTACACAGTGGGGGGAAAAAAAAAAGAATGACATCTTGAAATTTGTGGACAAAAGGACGGATCTAGAAAACATCATACTGAGTGAGGTAACCCAAACCCAGAAAGACAAATAACATATGTACTCACTCATAAGTGGCTTATAGACATAAAGCAAAGAAAAACCAGTCTATAATTCACAATCACAGAGAACCTAGACAACAAAGAGGACCCTACGAGAGACATACATGGATCTAATCTACATGGGAAGTAGATAAAGTCAAGATCTCCTGGGTAAATTGGGAGCGTGGGGATCATGGAGAGGGTAGAAAGGGAGGGGAGAGGAAGGGAGGGGAGCGGAGAAAATATATAGCTCAATAAAAACAAGAAAGAACAAAAAAGAAAAAAGAAATAAGAGTTAAGATAAGGCCAAGCATTCATAACTAATAAGTCTCTGTGTCTTAATTTGGAAGACTGGTTGGCAGCCCCAAAAGAAAGCCTGCCACACCCACTCCATGAAGCCCTAAAACTGGGATGCACTACAAGAAGGTAAGTAAGAGAAAGGAATTGCCTTAGTAGCTCCCATTTTTTCCATCCTTAGGAAAAGAAGCCCTAAGACTGAAACTGGCTATCTTTATACCAACATCCAAAACATCTTTCTCCAGTGTGAACGGGCGGCAAAAACTATGCTGCACATGCTGACCAGAGCTCTGGCCGACCACAGCCAGGATAACATATGCCTGAGGAGGGCCACACAGGAGGCTGGCCTGAGCTTTGGCGGTTAGACACAAGATCAGGCCCCTGCCCTCATCAAAGCTCCTACCCTTTCCAGTCCATCAGGAGAGGAAATAGAGCTGGGGTCTGACCTGGATACAAACTAGGATGTGATGTGTGCCCTATGTCTGTGCACCAGAATGCCTGTGCCCTATCTATACCTTTCTGTTTACTTTTATTGGGCTGGTACATGTAGACTATGAAGAAGGAAAATGTTTTTAACACTGCTAATCTGACATCCCCAACCTTAAATATTCATAGGTCCTAAGGATGAGATGCCAGTATAAATTTATTTATTCATTATCTATATCAAATCCACTAGGGGCAACACAAGGATGATTAATTGATGGCCACTCTGCTCTGCATGTGCCTTCAGAAGGGAGACCCTGAGCTGTCCAGTCATAGAGGTAAAACTGTGGAAGACCTTGCACTGCACATAGGAAAGACCCACAGACCCGACCCTGTCCTGTGCCTGGCGGTAGCTCGTACTGAGACTGGACTCATAGGATTTGAAATTTCTTTGCAATTCTACACCCAAATCCCTAAGATCAGAGATGAAATCTTCAAAGCAGTAAGGTTTTGAGGCCTGGAGCCATGAAAAGCAGACAGGCAGCAGCAACAAAAACCACTGGCAAAGAAACTTCCGTCCGTATGCACTGCCACAGAATCCGGTCATGCTTCGCCTTTGTTCAGTCATCATTAATGACATATGTCACTGATAGGCCCCACGTGGGATACAGTCCCACAACCAGGACTCCTAAGTCCCCAAGGATGAACCTGCAGGTCACCTTTTCCCAGGACAGAAAGAATTAAATGACTATAGTGGCTCCACCACCTCCAAAGCTATGCTCAGACCTCAGGGAAAGAGAAGGGAGGAGGAAGGAGAGAGACAGGAGAAGGAGGGAGACACAGAAGATACACGGCTGAAGGATCAGGCTCTCCACAGTCCGCTGGACAAGCAGCAAAATAATGAAGTCCCACCACACCAGTTGAGCATCAAGCCTAGAGTATTAGCAAGAAATAAGACAGACATCCAGAGGCACGCGAGTCAGGTGGACTCACTTGTGCCTTCTCTTCCGCAGGGATTCTCACGAGACTCTGGGTTTGCGCGTGTTCGACACCAGGCTCTTTGACACGTCAGTGTTCAGGCATACACTTAGGACAGCTCTGCTCCAGGAAGCTCAGGCTCTGTCTCTAGATCTCTGTAAGCTTCTCCCCTCAAAAGCTCCACATAGACCCTCACATGGAGCCCCAGCAAGGTTCTGTGCAGTACAGAGGAGAGCAGGTGTGGACTCTGTAACATATTCCGGGCTCTGAATTCCTAGTGCTGTTTAGATGAATATTGATTTGCATGCCAAAAGAAAAACAGAGGCTACGTATTCAAACCAAATTAAGGAAGAGCTGAGCCCTTTGGTGAGTTCCCACATCATTCAAGCCCATTTCAATGCCCAATGTAGGCTTTTCCTTTAAACACAGAACTAACTGGGAAAACAGGCTATTCAGTTGGAAGAGAAATTCCTAGAAAAATAAGCCTGATAATTTAGTATCTTCTTACTTTGCTAAGAGTATTAAAAAAAAAAAAGGGTCAGGTTGGGGGTGATAACAAAGTCACCAGAGATTCTAAGAAAAACGGTTACTTAACCTTTTATCTAAATTGGAAAAAAAATCATTTAAAAGGAAAACATGGATGATTAAGCTCCCTGTGACGACCTGCTTGAGAGAGTCCTTCTTCGCTGTGGGCTCACATGGCCGCTGACAATTAGAGCCCTCTCATTTCGGATGCTTGGGACTAAACTCCCTGTCTTCAAGTTGTAACTTGCTAATGACAATCAATCCCAGCCGGGGGATGAAACGATGCAGCTTTCTCAAGGCTGGAACCAACTACCCTTCTACTCAGCTTAATCCTTCAAGGAAGACAGTCTCTTAATGGCCCAGCCACGGTGTGCTCAGAGGCCTCCCAGCCTGTGAAGCACCCCACTTCAAACTTTCTCTACTACACACCCAAAGCATCACCCTTGGAAACTTGCCAGCTCAGCCTCTGCAGTGGCGTTTACAAGTCAAGGTTTCAATGGCTGTTTCCTAATGTGGGCATCTAGTGAGCTCCTCCCTAAAAGGAACCCCCAGCTATGTGCAGGTGCAGATCCCAGGGCCTGGAGTGTGCAAAGAGTAAGCTCATTGCATACTCCAGGCCCTGGGAGTCCAGCGTCTTCTGCATCCTAGGGTACCCTTTCTCTCAAACCAGGACACTCTAATCCCAGGTTAAAAGCAGAAGAAGCCAGAATGATGAGGGCCTCTCAAGTGGTACTGGGGTGAGGAGTGGGGGGGGGTATCAACTTCTCCCCAGTGCTGTCCAATAGGAGGCTCCCTCTGGCCCCCAGGACAGATGTTTGGGGCCCAGTAGGATCACGAGAGTTCCCTTGAGCCCAGTCTCCACTTCTGCTTTGCGTCCTTGTCATGTCTTGTAGGAAACGCTGCTGTACGCATTTGAGGGCTGCAGCACGAGGCTGTGGGGCACACTGACACAGTAGAAAGGTCACCAGAGTGGATTAACCAGCTCCCTGCTGTCACCTTCTCCAGCTGCGTTTTGGTAGCAAGAGCAGTTAAAAGTTACTTGCTTTTAAAACAAAAGCAATAACCCCTAGTTGGCATTCGCTGTAGACTTCCTGTGTACTTCCTTGTGTTTGTCCCCTCTTCCCCCTCTCTCCACACTTTACCCAGCCCCATGACAACCAGCTCTGTTGAGCTCTCTGGACATTTAACCCAGATGTTTTTTTAAGATTCTATGTATGAGATCATACAAATTTTTTTCATTGGCTTTTTATAGAACTCCCTTCAAAGGACATTAAATACCATACTAGTATCTGATCCTATTTAATGAGTAAGACGAGGTGATGGACACATGCCTTGGGAAACCAGCTTGCTTGCTAGACTGCATGTGACCATGTGCTTCTGGCCCTCATGTTTTCATGTCCTCCGCACTCAGGACAATTTTCCTTAGTCAAGTTAAGTTCAGCTAACAAAACCAAAACCAATCCTAACAGTTTATGCCACTTCTCAGAGCAGAAAAGATAAACATGCCACCTCCAAAAGGAAAACAAAACCTGAAGGTGGTGGGTCACCCAGGAATAACATTTTTCATCTCACAAATGGTGATGGTGCACAGCAGGGGCCGACCATATCTCTTCTGCAAATACAGTGTTAAGGGATCACAGCCACTGCCACTCACCTAGCACAGCTGGGTGACAACCAATCATATGTCTCCACTGTCCAATCCGTCACAGAACCTAGCCGGCCAACCCTTCAAGGCACATGCACCCACCAACATTTAACAAGGAACCCAAAGAGAAGACACAGGCAGGTCTGTCAAAATAGCACCACACATTTTCTAACTGTGGGCTACACCTGAGGCTACCTGATAGCCCTGGAAATTATCTGCAAGCTTGCGTGCTTCGGAAACGCAATACTGCCCGCTAAAGGCCGCGCTATCCTCTTACAGACCCTGCGAGTCATGAGACCAGGTGTGAAGCCAGCACTCTTTCCAACGGTCCGCTCCTGGCTTCTTCTTCCCAGCACAGAATCCATCTGGCCACCAAAGGCAAGCTTTCTTGATACTCAGCTTCGCAGAAAAACTGACACCTACCACAGCTGCAACTCACAACCAGCTCTTTCTCGGGTCCCCTGAAAACGTGATTTCCAGGGCTCCAGTTCCACAGCTGGTACGTGAACCAGCACTAAAATCACGAGCGCCTTCTGAGAAGCTCTGCTCTTCTCTCAGATGTAGCACATTTTTGTATGATGGCTCACACTAATGCAGAAACTATGCTTTATGTACACTATAAAAATGCTTACGATTGGAGTCATAAAACCTTCCATCTTTTTCCTGTCAGATTACGGATAAGTAGAATAAATATTCAGAGCAGATTCATTGCTTTCCTTCACCTGTAGCCAATCTGCTGGGGAGCTATGATGGGTCATACTGATGGCTGGGGTTGATGGGATCTGTAATCAATGGCCCCGGGGCACAACTCTGGGGCATGTCTAAGAAGGGATTTCCAGATTGGGTTAACTGGGAAGACCCACTGACCCACCACAGGGGCCATCATCCATGGGCTATCACCTTGGACTGAGTAAAAGGGGAAAATGGAGCTGAGCACCACACTTCATCTCCTTCGGTTTCCTGACGGAGGCTGCACTGTGGCCAGCTGTCCCGGCTCCTGCATCCAAGCCTTCCTGCCATGACGGCTCTGAGTCAAAGCAAGCCCTACCGAGTGCCTTTTATCAGGTGTTCTGTCATAGCAACAAGAAAAGGATCCAAGAGCAAGTGCTCGTCAGGGCCTCTGCCCCAGCTTGCAACAACCCTATGAGCCACATCTCACACACTGCCACTCCCTAGGGGGCACAGGAGCCATTCATTGCTGCCGTTCCTGCACCCTGAAACTCACACAGCTTTCCATGGTTCAAGGGAATGTGTGGGAGGCATGAGGTTACAATAGCCAGAGTCAGACCCAGGGTGGACCCAGGACCGTGGCCACCATCAACCAGCTGATTTCCCAGCTAAGTCAATCAATCACACCCACTCCTGAAGATAGGGCCATACTCTCACCCGCCCCCCAGTGTCATAGTGAAACTACCAAATGAGATCCTAGATAGAAACCGTAATGACTACAAACAAAACATACATGAATATTGATTTTCTACTACAAGGAGCACATGCTTCTGGCATGACTCACAACTCCGTGGTCAGACTCTTACTTCAGTCACGCAGGCATGTAGCCACATGCCATGTTCTGAACTACAAAGGCTTCTTCAGACCTGGAGGCCCTGAACTGCTGAGGAAGGCCAGCTCCGCTGGCTGTTTGGGGAGTCAAGGCAAAGGGGACTTGATGTCACAGCCCCCCCCCCCAAGATACCTCCAGGAGCAATGCAAACAACAACAGCCCAGGGACCGTGGGGAGGCACAGGAAACTATGCAGGCAGGCAGGCAGGACCTAGCAAAAGGAGAACCAACCCAGCTGACTGGGTGAACATGGCGGGGAAGAAGAACTCAGGTTGAAGGGAACTCCAGGCCACTGGAAGCTAAGAGCTCTCAGAAGACCAGATGCCCATGCCTCTCTGTTGCTCTCGAACCATGAGAGGACAGAACGGAGCCAAACCCTGCTGTACCTACCATGTGGCTCAGCACCCAGCTACCACAGTGGCACCCCCCATCCGCACATGATTCAGCCAATCCCACGTCCCACAAGGACTCAGGTGGCGCATGTGCTCTTGTAGCCAAAAGCCAGGGTGCTTATAAGATATCCCAAGCCCTCAAGTCCTATGTAGCAACCACACTTCCAGAAAGACACTTTCAGCCCAGGCAGAGTCTCCTACTAGTCACCCACACTAACTAGGGCACTAAGTAAGGTCCAGGATGCCTGGGTTAGAGGCAGGGCCAAGACTCCTGGTGATAGCGGATGAGAAGCTGGGCTGCAGGTGTACACAGAGTCAACGCTCCTGGATGGCTAGACCCAAAACAAGGACATGCCATCTGCTTCTGTCACTCAGCCCAGGGACAGAGGCTAGAGACCTCTGGTCAACCAACAGACAAGTCCAGGTCAGGTCAGACATCCTAAAAACTGCCTTCTCCCAAGCCCTCTGCACCAGCTGGAAGGGGCAGCTCAAGAAAAGGAAACCCAGCAGCATCCAGGCATAGCCCCTCAGAAGGAAGGTCTGCAGGGAGATGTTCCCCATAATGAGAGGTTGGAGGAGGGGTGGAGGCAGATAAAGGCCTCTTTCAGGAGCCTGCCCTGAGGGACACCAGCTTGACCTGACTATGAAGACCTTTCTATGTGTATACATTGTGAAATTCAGTCTCCATGAATCGTGGAAAACATTTTTTCCCCTCGATTTCCCTTGGGAAGCAGCAGGCTATATTTTAGCTTCCAGAAGGACAACAAGCCATGGAGGTGAAACTCAAAAAGGGATCACCTCATTCCTAGCTTGTCAATTCGGATGGCGCTCTGAGGCGCAGCAGCCTCTACAGCAGGAACCTGTTGAAATGCAATTTAGCAAAGTGAGGCTGAACTGGTCCCAAACCACCAGCAAGTTTTTAAAACCATGCGTGCTGTTGGCCGGAGACATCCGATTTGTATATTCTGCACACCAACAGCCAGGAAGAACTCCAAGCTCCTGTGTGCTCACACTGGCCATCCTCAGCTGCACACTCAGGGGAAAGGGAAGCCAGATCTCCACACCCAGAATAGTATCCAGCATGACCACTAGAGCTTGCCATGCCCGCTGTGCACCTCGGTCCTAAGCAGTTCCATTTCTGACCTTGCCCCACAAAACCCAGCTTTTCTCGGTGGTTCTCTCTAACCCACATGGCGCTGAATCCTACGGAAAGCTCACGGGCTCCAGACCATTGTTGGTGTACTTTCAAACTCTAGTGCCATCACCTCAGCCTACTTCCAAGATTTCTCACCCCACCTCCCCATCTGCCAGGGGCATCCAAGATCTTGAACAGGGCTGAGGGTTTGGCAGTGGCCCAGGGCGTCCTCACTCGGGGGAAAGGAGAAGAGAGGATCCCCGTGGCTTCTCTCCACCAACCAAGAAGGCTAGGACAACAGGGTCACAGCAGTGACAGGTGGCCTCTTCCCGGGCATGCGCTCAATTACAGAGAGCCACTGCCTCACTCAGGGAATCCACACACACCATACTTGGAAAAGTCTTCTATGTTTGTGATAGGAAGAGGCTCTTCACAGCTTGCCAGAAGATGTAAAGTGGGGTTCCTAGTTTTTACAACTGACTTCATAATTAAAGAAGCGACTTGAGCAAAAAAGTGTTGCCTTCTCACATGAGCCCACAAAGTAACTAAAAACAGGGCTTCATTCTGCCTAATCTATCCCATCCCCCCCCTGAAGCTGAAGGAACAGAGATAAGCCGCTGTTCTCGACTTAGTCCCTTCTGATTCCAGGAACAGCAAGGACTCCCAAGGCAGCCCCCCCACCCCCACGAGGGCAATCACCTATGAACACAGGGCAGCCCATCCTGCAGGAGCCAGCTGTCCCTTCAAGCAAGAAGCGCTTCTTTGGATCATCTTGAAGAACCAGAACTGAGATAAGAAAGACCGGACCACACCTCAACAGGGACTGCCTAGTTACACAAGACCCTTGACCCCAAGCCTACTTCTTCCTCTGTTGAAACCCAACACACAAGTCGATGCCCCAAGATGGACCCATGGCCACAAGATGTATGCAGCTGTTCTTCCTCTACTGAGTTCGTCTCCTCTGTTTGCCTCTTCGAATGATTTACAGAGACGGGGGCCGAGACTGATCTGTTAGGGCAGCCAGAGTCCATACTTCTCTCCTAAAAGTTACTCTGTCTAGAAAGTACCCAACAGACCCATAATGGGCAAGATAGTAAATTTTGAACCCGGCCCTCCCGAAACCTGGAGAAGCTGCCTCGGTCCTTGTTTGTTTGTCCTGTGGAAGTCTCCTTCCATGAGCCCACTCTGGGCACATACCACTCATCACAGAGGGCTCCTGGCCCAGAGCTTCCATCTGATAGAGAGACCGAGTCCTCTTCCATGATGCGGCCAACATAAAGGAGACAGTCACCTAGGCTAGCGCAGGGCCTTCTGATGCTCTGCTACAGGTTTTACCTCAGAGGACTCAATGAATTCCTGGTGTGTTTGCCTAAGAATTCTTTTACAGTCACACCACCTCCAAAGGGGGCAGCTCATGTCCAATCCAATTTGAATGAAACCCATCTGCAGTCATGTGAAAAAAGCCAGCTAAATGATTTCCCTCACAACTTTTTTTTAAGGACCTTACGAACATTAAGACCCCATGGGACACTTGGTCCTGAGAAGATAACCACGCAGCAACAGATGATTAGCTACTAACTGGTCCTGAGGCTAATTCTAAATTGGTGTTTCCAAATCTACTCACCATTAACTAAGTTAATGACTCATCTCTTTGGAAGCTGCTAACGGGCTGCGAGGGGTGTATGATACTCCACACACAGGACACAAATGCAGAGGCTGAGGGTATTAACCCAGCCTGTATCACTGGTCAGCAACAGGGCTGGTTCTGTCCTGAAGAGCGAAGGCCTTCAGGGTTCATGAACTAGCCTAGAAACATTTCTTCTTAGCGACATTCCCCATTGCCTCTGCCTGCTGTGTGAGCTGTCTTCTCACTGGGCACTTTGCTTTTCTACCTCAAATGCTTCCTTCCATCTGCACCCAGGGGTCCCCTAAACTGGATGTAACAGCAGGAGGGCTGGTGGGACCTGCTGCATGTGCTCAGCTGCTTGGTTATTCCACAGGAGCAGACGGACCCCAAGAGAGTGAAGCAGGGCTCTCAGATGTCCATTCAGGGCGTGCCAACCTCTGGGCCACCTCCTCCAATGCTCTCCTGGTGGTATTTAACAACTATTCTACCCTAGTTACATCTGACCTTGAATCAATATTGAGGCGGTGGTTCCCACCAGGGCTCTGTGTCCTCAGATGCACTCTGGAGCCTGACCCCCCACCCCCGCTGCTCCCACACTAGCTGAAAGGGCTTAATGTACTTGGATGCTTAATTTTATGGTAAGTACTGTGTCTGCGTTCTATGTTCTTTAGGAAAACATAGAAACTGCTAAAGGAATAGAAATGTTTCTTCACTCAGGTGAGATCCAGGAAGCTGGACCACAAGAAGTTACCACCAGGAGTTAAACTCGCAAATCCATGGACAAGAGGGCTTGGAAAAGGGGGTGGCGGTGGTGGAAATTAACACATCCAAGTTCTTCAAACTGACAGACGGAAACTGGCAAAAAAAAACTCGAGAGGGCTTTCCCACAATGGCCATTCTTCCTCTCTGCTTTCTTAACTGTTCCCATTTTACTCTGAAATTGTGAGGAGGAAAATGAGAGGGAAAGGGATTGCCACACAACAGAAACAGGAAACAGAGGGTCATCTGGGAAGTTCTGAGACAGAGTGGTTATGTGCTTTTCAAGCTGATAATCCAACATAAACAGCCTGAGTCCAACACAAAAACCCAAGAGTCCAACACTCCCTCCTTTTGTCCTAATGACTTTGGACAGACCACCCGACCCTCTGACCAAGTAGATTCTGTAATTCCAACAAAACCTGAGTCTGGGGCTGGAGAGATGGCTCATCTTTAACAGAACTAACTGGCGGCTCCTCCAGAGGTTTCGTGCTGGATTCCCAGCACCCATACAGCAGCTCACAACCTTTGGAACTCTAGTTCCATGAGATCTGACACCATCTTCTGGAAGTGCACAGTCAAAATACAGGCAAAACACCCATCCATACACATAAAAGCTGATTTTACATACATTACAGGATGTCTGAATGTCACATGACATTATACTTACAGAAATAAAAACACTACAAAGGCTTGAATTTCGCCCAGTTGTGCCCTGTGAAGTTGCCTTTCAGTATTGCTCAGAATGTTTCTTTTTCATTTCCCCAAGAAGAATTTGTCCAAAATCATTGTGTTTGCCACATTTCTGGACTGTTAACAGCACGCTTTGGTCCCTGAAGATGGCCTGAGTTAAGTCCACAGACAGAGTAGAGAAATCTCACGTCATAGTAATAAACATTAAAACACTGCACTGTGACCACGAAAAAAAAAAAAAGCAGAGTTGCCCCAATGTCAACATTTGGCTTTTGAAGCGATAATGGAAACTGCAATCTAGGATGAACATCTATGCTTTGGGGGAAAAAAAAGCTTAAATACCATGCACACAAATCACTGAGAATTGTATCAACTCTCTATAGATGAAAAGAATAGAGGATCAATATTCTTGAGGTGATTGGCTAAAGATTTAAATGTCCTCACAAAATACATTACTATTTAATTAGAAAGAAAAAGAAAAAAATCAAAAACATGGGTTTTGGAAAGAAAAAAAAACAGTATGGGAACACAAACACCAGTTCTAAACATGTGTTTCTGGAAAACCTGATACTTTTTAAAATAAATATTAAAAGACTTGGTACTTATAGAGTTTATGTAAAGGTTTATCTATAAGATATATCGTGGATCCAAACGTTTGACCCAAATTCAGCAAATGCACAAGAAGAAATATTTTGCAAATGTCATTGCATAAATACCACACAAAAGAAATTGGAACAGCATGTAGATCATTTGGACAAATAACTATGTCTGTGTAAAACTCAGCATTTTTTCTGCTTTAGCAGAAAAAGAAATCACAATTATTAAATGAACTGCTTTATCACCCACACACAGCCTGTACATTATTTCAGCACAATGAGTTCAATGACGAGCGCCAAGCCCAGAGTGTCTGGCACATTCTGCACCCAGCACGCAGCTCCTGGTGTGCAGCTTGCTTCCTGGTCTATTCCAACTGCAGGTGTTACTTCAG
Organism: Bramus lutescens; assembly: GCA_001685075.1. Taxonomy (NCBI): domain Eukaryota; kingdom Metazoa; phylum Chordata; class Mammalia; order Rodentia; family Cricetidae; genus Bramus; species Bramus lutescens. The sequence continues at coordinate 126,490 of LOEQ01003525.1, forward strand.
GGTACCCTCAATATAAGCCTAGGAAACTACCCACAAAAGACACTCAAAAGACCAGTGGCCACCATGACCTCAGCATTTCCCTACCAGCTCGCTCCAGAAACCCGCATCTACCTTCCCTGTGTCATCAACTACACCCCTTCCCCTTGCAGTCTTGAATGATACATTCAGACAAACGAAAATAGTGTTCTGATTAGATTTGGAAAGCACTGTTGCCGCACAACCCAACCCTCAGTAGCCGGATAAGCAGCAAAACCTTTGTAGCAGGTCATTATGGAGAGGCAGAAAATGTGTACTAAAATGGCAACATCTTGCATGAAAACATACACTCTTTCGTGCTGGTCTGGAGAGACTAAACAAACTCCACCCCTACCACAGTTCTCTAGGCAAAGAGGCTGAATCTGCGGCTCAGCTCCACTCTGAGTCAAAGTGGCCCCACACTAATTGGCAATGTAGACACAAGAATTAAGTTACATTTCCCCTTAAGTTTCCAAGGTGAACAGAAAACATTCAGTTCTGTACTATTCAATGCCCCCCTCCCAAAACAAAATAAAAGGTTGGCCTGTTTGTCAAATCTGATAGCAAAGTTACCTAGCTCTTAGAACATACTTCCAGAGAAAAGGTGTTAGTAGGAATCTAACAGAACGGCTTTATGCCCAGCTGCTATGAAAATTGCTTTTTCGGGGTCGAAGAGCAAAGAATCCAGCATGTTCCTACTCTACAGACAGACAGCACAGTACTGAGATCAAAACTTGAGGAGTGACCCCCAAGTTAAGTCAACAAACAGAACGGAAACCCTGCGGAATCCTGGCTAATTAAACCTCTGAAGTCTGAGGGGTTGACTGTTAGTTAGAGCTGGCAGCATTAAGAGTCAATTTTAAAAATGTATATTCCAATTACACATCCTCATCTTGTCAACAGCTCTTAAGACCTGAGCACATCACAGCCGGGAATGCAAAGCCTGCTTTGAAGCCAGGGCAGACAGCAGGCCTGTTTCTCTTAATTGTTCTGCTACTATGTAATTTGAATCTCTACATTGTTACTTTCGTTTTTCCCCCTTCTGGAACAAATCTTGTTTTGTTTTGCTGCGTCCTCTCGCAGTGCTCTAAGGCTGAGCTACCACCTGGCTTTAGGGAATTCTTAAAGAAGGCGGTGGGGGTGGGTTTCTTAGAGCACCAAGCACAACGGACAATGGGTCGAGAAAGGTAAGCTTTAAGAAGGCATGGTCTCCATTCCCAGACTACTGCGACTTTGGCTTTTCATTTATTAATTTTTAATTCAAGCATACTCATTTCCAAAAATACCTAAGCAAGGGCTTAGGGCACTCTAATTTCATCTCTGTGGCCCAGCAGGGGAAGGACTGGAATCAACGGCCCTGCAGACAACACAGCCAGAAGCACGGGTAGAGCTGGGTAGGTGGCTCTCCGGAGATTAGCAACCAGAACCCTGGCTTCCTCGCTCCGCCCTCCTTCCTTCTCAGAGACACTTCAGTAAAGGCTTTNNNTTCAATAAAGGAAGCAGAACTGGCCACGTGACTTTCATTCACCAAAACCAGTGTTTTCCTTAGCACCTCAGTTGCCTCTTCCTTAGGAGGTGAGAGCCACCCTGCAGGGCACCATCTCATCCCCCAGGCACCAGGCCTAAAGGGTACCTTCTGAGGCTTGCAAAGCTGCTGTGCTGGCTCCAGGGACCAAGCACTCCCAAAGACAGAACTTTCTAGACTAAACCAAGACCACCAGCTCCTCTGGAAACACCTCACTTCTCTGACAAACTGGTTAAGAGAAGGACGTGCGGATGGTCTTCTGATCAAACAGAACTAAATATAGATGCCCTCCACAGCCTCTCTCCCATCAGCCTCTTCAACATCAACAACTAACAGAATGAAAATCCCTCTATAGAGAAAACCAACATTTCAGGGCGCATACCAATCTACAATCCTGTCGTCAATAATATGCAAAATTGATAGAAGCAGTTTTAAAACACACTTAATCCAGTTAATTTCCTGTTCCCAAACAAGACAGCAATTATGACATACTAATCAGACTATACACACACACATACACACACACATACTTGGAGCTTACTAGTTTCTTAGTAAGTTGTGTTTAAGAAAACCACCCCCATCCCCAATTCAACTGCAGTGGGCTGTGAGACACTCACTGCCAGGACTTTGTGTCTGTATTACTTTATGAGCTACATACTACCCAGGCTGAGCTAAATTATGACGTGTCTGTGTAACGGATGAGAGTCCAGGAGAATACGAATGAGCAGCTTGGGGTGGCAGCACAGGGCACTGCTAGGAGCCTGGGCAGAGCTTGCTAAGTGGCAAGGACATTCTGCATTTCAGCCTCAAACTCACGCTTCCAGCCTGGCTTTGACAAACCACCCTTTCGGAGCACGTGGCTCTATAGAGGACTTCTCATCTGGGCACACCACCAATTTCTACCTGGATGTGAGCTACACACAAAGAGGTCCACCCTAGGGTTCTCAGTGGTCCTTTGTGCCTCCAGGACATCAAGGGGCCCCCGCAGCTCTGTGAGCAAAGACTGCACTTTCTCCCCCCGCCCCCCCATGCTGTGCTCTCTGCTCAAGTCAATTTGCTAGAAATCTAATTTGACACGTATGCTTCCCTTTGAACATGTGGCTTTGGCACAATAGATTAATTGTAGTTATCTGTTTTTCCTTTAAAAATACCCCCTTTTAGAGAAGAGTTTAGCATAATATCCACGGAACTCAGAATAACTGTAACCAAGATGCCTCCCTGTCAGCTTGTAGGAAGAACTGTTTGGATTTCACAGGTGTGAAATCCTGCAGGCTGACAGGAATTTTATCCTGGCGGGAAACCTTAAGCAGGTACTAGATAAACCAGGTGTCTAAACAAACTTACCCCCTGTGGGTCAGCATTCTTTTTAATCTGCCAGTGAGTCCTCTTTCTGATGTAGTGACTGTACCAAAGGCCTCAGACTTCAAAGTGTGGATGACTTCAGTCTGGGGTTTCCAAAGAAGGAGACCACCCACACAGCCCCAACTCTGCCTTTTTACCCACCCCTCTACCACCAGGGACATGGAAGTTGCTTTATCAATGTGAGGCCTGTGGGGAATAGGGCACAAGCAGAGTTTCCCCACTGGGTCACATCCTGCTGTGTTTAGATGACCTGTGGCTTAGCTATCCTCAACTCCCTAGTATTAGAAATTTTGCACTGTGTAAAACTTTGACAAAATGACCTTCCTTTGCGATATTGAACATGGAGGAGACACTTGGCCAACTTCTAGTTGACTTAATTAGATGCTGAGGTACTGTGGTACTCTTGGTTGTTCCTGAAGGCTCCTTTCTCCGGTCCTGTTTTAATTATAATAATAAAAGAATCAGGTTTTCATCTACTACCCTAGAATAACAGTATTTGCCCCAAGCTAGAAGCCTGAAGCCTATGAATTAACAGTCCCAAATACACTAGACCACACATTATAACTGTAGATAGCACTCAACTGTTTTGCTTAAGAACCAAAACTGTACAGGTTCAGTGAAACCCAGACCACCAACCACACGGCTTCCACATCCCACCATGGGCTCCACCGCAGCACCCAGTCTGTCCTGCTACCAACCCCATACAGAAACACCGACAAGATGAAGGAACAGCAGAACTCGGCACTCCAGCCCGGACTCCTCTTACCCCCCATCATTTCCGAGACACAGAAGGCTTTGCCAGGTGCACAGCAAGCCCTTCTCCATGTTTGTGGATATTTGATAATTGGGGAAGAGACAGCCCGAGCTGCCCTCCAGTCCCACTGTTCCTGGGAAAGAACTGTGCTTCAAACCCTGACCCTGAAACATGGCTGAGTGCTATTGCCTGGGGTGCTCTGAGAGGCCCAGCCCATCCTGTTCCTATGCCAACCCTGACTCCTTGTTCCACCCAGCCCACAAGGGCCTTCCAGTGGCTCCTGAGCTCCCACACTTCCCCAGGGATTTACATCAACAGCTCCAGCATTACCTGAAAACTTATTAACAATGCCATTTTGCCAGGTCCTGGACCTGCAGCACCAGGAATCCTGGGAGGTTGACTTGCCTGGTACCCACAGACAGGAAGCCCTCCAGGAAAATCCCAGTTACGCTCAGGGGAGAACAGCTGCCATCAGGCTATGTAAGCCAAGCCACATTACCACCATTTCCCTTAAGGGAGCTATGGAGCCTCTGATGGACAGGCCTGTCAGTCTGCATATGAACTTGAAATGACAAGACTCAAGGCAGCAAGACTCATGCTCACTTCCCGAGGGTCAACAAACTTTAGCTGGGCAGAGGTGACCTAGGACACAGTGTCTTTCAGCATCCTCAACTGTGATGATCTAAACAACTTTCCCAGTCTGCAGATGGGACCACAAGGACCCAGGCAGGAGATGGTTGGAACTAAAACAAGGTCAAAGTCTCCGCCCACGGGGAAGGTATTAACCCTACTCACAAGCCGAGCCAATGCTCATGACAAGCTCTTTGGACAGAGACAACGACATGGCAGCCAAGGAATCACTAGGGTAGTGTGACATCCAAAGCCACCCAATACTCCCCACCCCCTTCCCGGCCTCAAGGTCAGAGGACCTCACCTTTCACGACTGTGGCTTCCTTCAAGTGGTGGGACAAGAAGTCAATGCTTGCGTAGGTGCTGGCAGAGGGCAAGGCTCCGGGGCCTGGGCCCCCACACACCCCGCCAGTACTTCCCATGGTGCTGAGAAGTCCCCCAAGGCTACGGGTCCGGCCCCAGGAGCTCTTGTCTCCAGACTGTGGATGCTGTGGCTGAGATTGCGACAGGGACCCCTGCTCATCCCTCACGTCTATGGCGATGTAGTTGAGGCCGTTCTGGAAACCCACAGAGGTCTCTCTGCGCATGGGAGAACTGCTGCCTCCAGGACAGCCAATCAAAGCTCCAGGTTGACCTGGGTTCCATGGCCTAGCCTGCGGGGCTGGTGGCACAGCCGGCGATGGCTGTGCCTGTCCTGGGGATGTGGGTGGCTCATCACTTCCTCCCAGGATGCAACTACCTTCACTGCTTTTCCTGAGAGAGACGTTTTCCACAGAGGCCGAATTGTGGCGTTTAGAGTTGTGGGCGAAGGAGGGGGACACTGGGGTGACTGTGGTGGTAGAGGAGAAGGTCTCTGAACTGTGGCGACGTCGCCCCCCCTGTGGGTCTGCACGGATGACCTTGGCACCCCGGTGGGGATCAGGGGGCTGGCTGACTTGAAGAAAGGCCTCCACCCCAGACACCTGATCCATGAGACTGAGGCGCTTCAAGCCCGATGTGGGACTGGTCACTCGGGCACCTTCTGGCTTTGCGGGTGCTGCGATAGGT